>OX402534.1:10811229-11073441 GCA_948098885.1 Drepanosiphum platanoidis | reverse complement strand
CCAAATTTTCGATTTTTCGATTTTTTTCCGTTTTGCAGTCAAAATAATAGTAATAATAAATAATAGTAATAAAAAAGCCCTTTTTTTCCGTTTGTGAGCGCATATCTCGATAAGTACTCGGTGGATTTAAGTTTAGTTTTCACCAATGGATTCGCCAAGTCTCGGGGAAGGTTTTGAGCTATAGTACGTCTCGAAAATCCAACCCTAAGTGGGTTAAAAATGGAAAAATGTAAATCGTCGCGAAAAAAACCACGTCACCTCCTGAACTCCTGGTACCAAATTTTCGATTTTTCGATTTTTTTCCGTTTTGCAGTCAAAATAATAGTAATAATAAATAATAGTAATAAAAAAGCCCTTTTTTTCCGTTTGTGAGCGCATATCTCGATAAGTACTCGGTGGATTTAAGTTTAGTTTTCACCAATGGATTCGCCAAGTCTCGGGGAAGGTTTTGAGCTATAGTACGTCTCGAAAATCCAACCCTAAGTGGGTTAAAAATGGAAAAATGTAAATCGTCGCGAAAAAAACCACGTCACCTCCTGAACTCCTGGTACCAAATTTTCGATTTTTCGATTTTTTTCCGTTTTGCAGTCAAAATAATAGTAATAATAAATAATAGTAATAAAAAAGCCCTTTTTTTCCGTTTGTGAGCGCATATCTCGATAAGTACTCGGTGGATTTAAGTTTAGTTTTCACCAATGGATTCGCCAAGTCTCGGGGAAGGTTTTGAGCTATAGTACGTCTCGAAAATCCAACCCTAAGTGGGTTAAAAATGGAAAAATGTAAATCGTCGCGAAAAAAACCACGTCACCTCCTGAACTCCTGGTACCAAATTTTCGATTTTTCGATTTTTTTCCGTTTTGCAGTCAAAATAATAGTAATAATAAATAATAGTAATAAAAAAGCCCTTTTTTTCCGTTTGTGAGCGCATATCTCGATAAGTACTCGGTGGATTTAAGTTTAGTTTTCACCAATGGATTCGCCAAGTCTCGGGGAAGGTTTTGAGCTATAGTACGTCTCGAAAATCCAACCCTAAGTGGGTTAAAAATGGAAAAATGTAAATCGTCGCGAAAAAAACCACGTCACCTCCTGAACTCCTGGTACCAAATTTTCGATTTTTCGATTTTTTTCCGTTTTGCAGTCAAAATAATAGTAATAATAAATAATAGTAATAAAAAAGCCCTTTTTTTCCGTTTGTGAGCGCATATCTCGATAAGTACTCGGTGGATTTAAGTTTAGTTTTCACCAATGGATTCGCCAAGTCTCGGGGAAGGTTTTGAGCTATAGTACGTCTCGAAAATCCAACCCTAAGTGGGTTAAAAATGGAAAAATGTAAATCGTCGCGAAAAAAACCACGTCACCTCCTGAACTCCTGGTACCAAATTTTCGATTTTTCGATTTTTTTCCGTTTTGCAGTCAAAATAATAGTAATAATAAATAATAGTAATAAAAAAGCCCTTTTTTTCCGTTTGTGAGCGCATATCTCGATAAGTACTCGGTGGATTTAAGTTTAGTTTTCACCAATGGATTCGCCAAGTCTCGGGGAAGGTTTTGAGCTATAGTACGTCTCGAAAATCCAACCCTAAGTGGGTTAAAAATGGAAAAATGTAAATCGTCGCGAAAAAAACCACGTCACCTCCTGAACTCCTGGTACCAAATTTTCGATTTTTCGATTTTTTTCCGTTTTGCAGTCAAAATAATAGTAATAATAAATAATAGTAATAAAAAAGCCCTTTTTTTCCGTTTGTGAGCGCATATCTCGATAAGTACTCGGTGGATTTAAGTTTAGTTTTCACCAATGGATTCGCCAAGTCTCGGGGAAGGTTTTGAGCTATAGTACGTCTCGAAAATCCAACCCTAAGTGGGTTAAAAATGGAAAAATGTAAATCGTCGCGAAAAAAACCACGTCACCTCCTGAACTCCTGGTACCAAATTTTCGATTTTTCGATTTTTTTCCGTTTTGCAGTCAAAATAATAGTAATAATAAATAATAGTAATAAAAAAGCCCTTTTTTTCCGTTTGTGAGCGCATATCTCGATAAGTACTCGGTGGATTTAAGTTTAGTTTTCACCAATGGATTCGCCAAGTCTCGGGGAAGGTTTTGAGCTATAGTACGTCTCGAAAATCCAACCCTAAGTGGGTTAAAAATGGAAAAATGTAAATCGTCGCGAAAAAAACCACGTCACCTCCTGAACTCCTGGTACCAAATTTTCGATTTTTCGATTTTTTTCCGTTTTGCAGTCAAAATAATAGTAATAATAAATAATAGTAATAAAAAAGCCCTTTTTTTCCGTTTGTGAGCGCATATCTCGATAAGTACTCGGTGGATTTAAGTTTAGTTTTCACCAATGGATTCGCCAAGTCTCGGGGAAGGTTTTGAGCTATAGTACGTCTCGAAAATCCAACCCTAAGTGGGTTAAAAATGGAAAAATGTAAATCGTCGCGAAAAAAACCACGTCACCTCCTGAACTCCTGGTACCAAATTTTCGATTTTTCGATTTTTTTCCGTTTTGCAGTCAAAATAATAGTAATAATAAATAATAGTAATAAAAAAGCCCTTTTTTTCCGTTTGTGAGCGCATATCTCGATAAGTACTCGGTGGATTTAAGTTTAGTTTTCACCAATGGATTCGCCAAGTCTCGGGGAAGGTTTTGAGCTATAGTACGTCTCGAAAATCCAACCCTAAGTGGGTTAAAATTGGAAAAATGTAAATCGTCGCGAAAAAAACCACGTCACCTCCTGAACTCCTGGTACCAAATTTTCGATTTTTCGATTTTTTTCCGTTTTGCAGTCAAAATAATAGTAATAATAAATAATAGTAATAAAAAAGCCCTTTTTTTCCGTTTGTGAGCGCATATCTCGATAAGTACTCGGTGGATTTAAGTTTAGTTTTCACCAATGGATTCGCCAAGTCTCGGGGAAGGTTTTGAGCTATAGTACGTCTCGAAAATCCAACCCTAAGTGGGTTAAAAATGGAAAAATGTAAATCGTCGCGAAAAAAACCACGTCACCTCCTGAACTCCTGGTACCAAATTTTCGATTTTTCGATTTTTTTCCGTTTTGCAGTCAAAATAATAGTAATAATAAATAATAGTAATAAAAAAGCCCTTTTTTTCCGTTTGTGAGCGCATATCTCGATAAGTACTCGGTGGATTTAAGTTTAGTTTTCACCAATGGATTCGCCAAGTCTCGGGGAAGGTTTTGAGCTATAGTACGTCTCGAAAATCCAACCCTAAGTGGGTTAAAAATGGAAAAATGTAAATCGTCGCGAAAAAAACCACGTCACCTCCTGAACTCCTGGTACCAAATTTTCGATTTTTCGATTTTTTTCCGTTTTGCAGTCAAAATAATAGTAATAATAAATAATAGTAATAAAAAAGCCCTTTTTTTCCGTTTGTGAGCGCATATCTCGATAAGTACTCGGTGGATTTAAGTTTAGTTTTCACCAATGGATTCGCCAAGTCTCGGGGAAGGTTTTGAGCTATAGTACGTCTCGAAAATCCAACCCTAAGTGGGTTAAAAATGGAAAAATGTAAATCGTCGCGAAAAAAACCACGTCACCTCCTGAACTCCTGGTACCAAATTTTCGATTTTTCGATTTTTTTCCGTTTTGCAGTCAAAATAATAGTAATAATAAATAATAGTAATAAAAAAGCCCTTTTTTTCCGTTTGTGAGCGCATATCTCGATAAGTACTCGGTGGATTTAAGTTTAGTTTTCACCAATGGATTCGCCAAGTCTCGGGGAAGGTTTTGAGCTATAGTACGTCTCGAAAATCCAACCCTAAGTGGGTTAAAAATGGAAAAATGTAAATCGTCGCGAAAAAAACCACGTCACCTCCTGAACTCCTGGTACCAAATTTTCGATTTTTCGATTTTTTTCCGTTTTGCAGTCAAAATAATAGTAATAATAAATAATAGTAATAAAAAAGCCCTTTTTTTCCGTTTGTGAGCGCATATCTCGATAAGTACTCGGTGGATTTAAGTTTAGTTTTCACCAATGGATTCGCCAAGTCTCGGGGAAGGTTTTGAGCTATAGTACGTCTCGAAAATCCAACCCTAAGTGGGTTAAAAATGGAAAAATGTAAATCGTCGCGAAAAAAACCACGTCACCTCCTGAACTCCTGGTACCAAATTTTCGATTTTTCGATTTTTTTCCGTTTTGCAGTCAAAATAATAGTAATAATAAATAATAGTAATAAAAAAGCCCTTTTTTTCCGTTTGTGAGCGCATATCTCGATAAGTACTCGGTGGATTTAAGTTTAGTTTTCACCAATGGATTCGCCAAGTCTCGGGGAAGGTTTTGAGCTATAGTACGTCTCGAAAATCCAACCCTAAGTGGGTTAAAAATGGAAAAATGTAAATCGTCGCGAAAAAAACCACGTCACCTCCTGAACTCCTGGTACCAAATTTTCGATTTTTCGATTTTTTTCCGTTTTGCAGTCAAAATAATAGTAATAATAAATAATAGTAATAAAAAAGCCCTTTTTTTCCGTTTGTGAGCGCATATCTCGATAAGTACTCGGTGGATTTAAGTTTAGTTTTCACCAATGGATTCGCCAAGTCTCGGGGAAGGTTTTGAGCTATAGTACGTCTCGAAAATCCAACCCTAAGTGGGTTAAAAATGGAAAAATGTAAATCGTCGCGAAAAAAACCACGTCACCTCCTGAACTCCTGGTACCAAATTTTCGATTTTTCGATTTTTTTCCGTTTTGCAGTCAAAATAATAGTAATAATAAATAATAGTAATAAAAAAGCCCTTTTTTTCCGTTTGTGAGCGCATATCTCGATAAGTACTCGGTGGATTTAAGTTTAGTTTTCACCAATGGATTCGCCAAGTCTCGGGGAAGGTTTTGAGCTATAGTACGTCTCGAAAATCCAACCCTAAGTGGGTTAAAAATGGAAAAATGTAAATCGTCGCGAAAAAAACCACGTCACCTCCTGAACTCCTGGTACCAAATTTTCGATTTTTCGATTTTTTTCCGTTTTGCAGTCAAAATAATAGTAATAATAAATAATAGTAATAAAAAAGCCCTTTTTTTCCGTTTGTGAGCGCATATCTCGATAAGTACTCGGTGGATTTAAGTTTAGTTTTCACCAATGGATTCGCCAAGTCTCGGGGAAGGTTTTGAGCTATAGTACGTCTCGAAAATCCAACCCTAAGTGGGTTAAAAATGGAAAAATGTAAATCGTCGCGAAAAAAACCACGTCACCTCCTGAACTCCTGGTACCAAATTTTCGATTTTTCGATTTTTTTCCGTTTTGCAGTCAAAATAATAGTAATAATAAATAATAGTAATAAAAAAGCCCTTTTTTTCCGTTTGTGAGCGCATATCTCGATAAGTACTCGGTGGATTTAAGTTTAGTTTTCACCAATGGATTCGCCAAGTCTCGGGGAAGGTTTTGAGCTATAGTACGTCTCGAAAATCCAACCCTAAGTGGGTTAAAAATGGAAAAATGTAAATCGTCGCGAAAAAAACCACGTCACCTCACAGTGGGCCAGAATTCTACAAAAGTTGGTCAAAACCTAAAATAAATCTTATCGCTATTAATTGATTTCTCTATATTATTCGATTATCTATAAGCTTATAGACTATAAAATAAGAACCCATTACGCTGTCAGTGCTCCGATTAAATATTTGTTCATGATATTTATGATTATTATAGTTGGTTTTCTTCTCATTTAGCTCAACAGTTTGCTGTCTGTTACTTGTTAAATATTTGGCTGTTAAAAGTTTAATTTAAACAAAATTGATATATTTTTTTTCTTCACCAATTTATCGGAAGTTGACACGTAAGTTTTATTAATTAAAATAATTTATAATTTAGTGAAAATTATTTAAGGCTATTAAAACCTTTATAACAAATTCAATTTTATACCAGTATACTTTAATAAATAGAGTTTATATTTTTAGTCTGAGCAGCTCTTGTCTTTATAACTTCATTTATTTATTTTATATTTGATAGTTTAAAAAATGGTAAAAATTGTTCTTGCCTTTAGTTGCCTATTTATGCCTATTTACTTAATGTTGTACTTGATATTTAGTAGGTATAACTGAATTATGGAAACTCGTCGCGATCTTTTTGAATTTATGCCAACAATTGAGGGTGACAGAAGTACAAAAATTCAATATGTGCAAAATAACATAAATAAAGTGTTTAAATGTGACCAATATTCTGACGAAACCTTGGATTCTATTAAACAAGCCATATATCGTGTTTGCAGCGAACTTTTTAAACGATGGAAAAAAAGTAGTAGGACCAAAGTCATTTTTTATAAAAATAATTCTGAATGGTTAAAAAAAAAAATTTACGAAGTATCCAAGAATTCCACTAAAACCACTGAATTACCTTCAACGTCTAAAGGGGGTCGCCCAGAAATACCTTTTGAATTGTGCAGTGAAAGATCAAAGCGTAGAAAAACGGAAATATTTCGAACACATATTTCTACATCTGAATTGACATATGCTGCGTCTATGTCTTTACGATCATTGGGAGAAGAGGATGCTGCAAAACTATTAAAAGAATCTACTAACACTACTCCCACTAGGGCATCTAAAATCAGACAATGTTGGGAAAATAAAAATAAAAAAATTAATGTCACTCGCATGAACGAAGACAAAGCATTGTCCTTACTAGTTAATGCTAAATTAAGTAAACATCAGTATCAACTTATTAGGTCAAATACCAAAGAAAACGATTCTGATATATACCCACCTTATAATTTAATAAGAGAAGCAAAAACACGGTGCTATCCCCCAAAAGAAGCGTTTAAAATTACAGAGACTCTAGCTGAAATCAATCTTCAAGAACTTCATCTAATCTATTTCAGAAAATAAACTATGTGTAGTAAAAATATCGTTAAAATGAATAAAAATGTATATTAAATATAAAAACCACTTTAAATTCATATTTGTGTAATTAATTAATACAAAAAATTAAAAGTTAAATTGTTTTATAAAACATGTAGTTTTGGCCACAAAAGTAAGATATCTGGCCCACTGTGCCGCGGGATAATATCTATTTCAATTAAACCGCATTATAATAACCGATATTCTGTATACGATTACTTCGCGACGACGATATTATTTTATAATTTAACACGACGCGACGTTTCGCTGTCGTTCGCGTTTAATTATCCGCCCGAGTGAATTAATATAACAGCAAATCAGTGCACTCTGTGACATATTATAAGGCGTTAAAAATGATTTCCAAATATTATGTATAAAAGAGAAACACAAACACAGTAGATTACGGAAAACACGGGTTTATTTTGCAATGTCAACACAATACACACACGTTAAATACATGCATTGTTCGGGCTATGGCGTTTTTCAGTTTGCATTTCGACGGACTACATCAGAGTTAACAGTTCTGAAACGAAACAAATCAAACAGTTTTAGATGGATTATTATGACGCGACGGGGGGATAGGTACATAGTTTGCCGACTATCGATTGGATTCCATCGGTCAAATTACGAACAGTTTTACTGCGAAATATTTATAGATTTAATCAGTCATCGTCGCGTGACCGGTGACATAATATCGTTTTCATATAATATGATGTTTTTAATATTTTCACAAAAGTCTATAATATAGGTAGTGCGACGTATTAATACGTCTGTTTTACTTTAAACCGAAACGTTTAAAAAAACGATATCGTTTACAAGTTGTAAACTAAAAAAAAAAAAAATGAAACGTTTTAAACGTATAATTATATATTTATAGCCCATAATAACAGGTAACGCAACACAACGCGTGGATAAATAGTGCTCGTATTATATAGTTATTGAATCCGAATTGAATATTTAACGATGGCAAATAATAATTGTTACGATGTGAACGAAACAAACGATTTGGTAAAACAAAAAAGACTTTATTATCACTGAGTAACGACGAATGAATTTTCAAATATAAATCAATACTTAATTATATTATATTATATTTTTGACTAGAACGTTTTAGCAGCGACACGTTTAGACGTATCTCCGATGGACTTATGTAAGGGTACTCACCATCGAGTGGTTGCTGCCGGCCGGAGCGGCCTTGGCGACGATCTTCGGGGCCTTGGCAGACTGGACTTGTCCGACGACGACGATGTTCATGGATACCTTTTCAGCGCCCATTTTTGATTTCGGTTGGTTTTTTTTTTCGATTGAAGTGAAAACTGCGAACAAAAACGAATTAATATCATACCGTCCAATACGACGTGAATAGAACTACACCGTTTCGTACTCACCAGTGAATAAAAATTCGCACGAAAATGTGTTGTGCCGGAATCGAGTCTCCGGAGCGTTTATATACGCGCTCGCCGCGTAGCCGTCCGAACGTGGCGTGACCGAGTGACGAAACACCGGATAAGGATCGAACGCCGTGGCGTGATCGAGTGTCGATAGATTAATCGATCGGGTTCAAGTCGAACGAACGTACCTACGGATGATTATCAATCGTAGTGTTGTTACATTGTATTACAATAACAATTCTAATATTTTCAATCGGTTAATTAACGAACTTTTATTTCGAATAACAATTTCTAATTGATTTCGAAATTTCGAGAGTGTTTTCTATGGCTTTGTTAAAAATCGGATTTTTCCAATTTTCGAGAATGTTTTCTATGGCTTCTAGAAAAACCGAAATTTTCGAAAAATTCGGTTTTTGATTCTTTGAAATTCAAATTCTTTGATAAACCTGATTTTCAGTTGAAAGCGGTTTTGAATTTTCTAAATTTTCGTATCCTTAGAGGATCTCTACTATATAAAACGAAACTATTGATCAAATATTGTACCCAAAGATCCATCTGTTCCGGCTTGTCGATTTGTACCCCTTTTTATCTCCTTAGGGTTAATTTTTAAATTTTCTTTCAGTAAGAACCTTCTTCAAAGTGTAAGAAAACTCAAAAAAAAAGAAAAGACGAATGAAATCGGTAAAGGCGTTCCGTAGTTATCGCGTGACCAAGGGAAATAGGGATTCGTTTTTAGATGTATATTTACTTACATTTGAAAAAAACAAAATAAAACCAATAATTCTTATGACCATAAATCATTATTATTTGGTTTGAAAAATTAGAAGAAAAAAAATTGTCGCTGAAATACTAGTAAAGGAAACTCGATCGAAAAGTGTTTATGCCAAGACGTTAAGTTTACAGAAAATATATTATTTTTGATTACAATTTTTTCTTTTTAATTTTCGTTTTGAAAAGCCGTACCATTAGAAAAATTTCAAAGTCTATACGATACGATATTTATTTTATTTTTTAATAAACACGTATCGGAAAGCAAATACGAAAACAAAATTAAATTTTACGAACGACATTTTAATAATTTGAATTGTGCACGGTGCCATGGAATTACTTTCAAAGCAAGGGGACTCGAAGATATTTACTAAAAAAAAACCCGCATATGTAGGTTCGCCTCATTATTATTATAATTTATTTTCAGTACGACCGAGTGTATTTTTTCATTACATTTACAACGTATTCCATAAGAGTGTAAAATATTTTGTAACTTCTGAAAAGTATAAAAATTAACATCGAAAATTTGCAAATATATTTCAATAAGGTCCGACTGAATATTTGTTTGTTTTTTGTTTTTTTTATGCATTTATATGAACTCGATTCGACTTGACTTAAAACGTTATTTGTTATTTGAGTTGCCGTCTTTTTAATCGTTCGAAACAAATATGTAAATTTGTTTATTAACAAAACGCGTTTACCTACACGTCGAAGTGGTAACGCACTTGACGAAAAAAATAATTCGATCTGAAATGGTGATCGTTTCATAAAAAAAAAAAAACGTTAAATGTAACGATATTTTTTCTTTTCTTTTCACAAAGTGCCAGGAAACCATTTCCATTTCATGAAATTGACAATTTTTCATGAAAACACGTAACAATTTCACTAAGTGGCTACGACATACTCGAAAACCTATATATATATAAACATAAGTATAATGGCTTCATTTTAATGTACTTTTTTTGTGTGTAATAATTTTTATGTTGGCCATAAATTCTATCTTGAATTTTCGACACGTTAAAAAGAAATTAATCCGTATATTTTCCAACACGTCTAATAGACTGTGAAATTGTTTCTAATCGTTAGTGTCGAAATGAGAAAAAAAAAAAACACCTTTATTTTTAAATAAAATACAGTAGACTAGTAAGGCTCGTCGAGCCTATCCATTATTCAAACCGAACAATTTATAAAACGGACTAAATTACCATAATTTTGAATTTTAAATACGCAAATGGAGTGGTCCATATGACACCACCGACGTATATACAAGTATATACACTATTATATATATATATATGAACGTCCACGTGCGATTCAAATCGGGGTTTTTTTTCCGCGTCATTTGTTTAAAAAAAAAAAAAGGGATAAAAAACGACAAAAATCATTTTGTCCGCCCGACAAACGACGCGTTCGAAAAATTCGCCCAAACTATTTGTCCGCGCAGAGGTCGGAATATGAATATTCTCAATATTCAAATGTCGTCGAAATTAAATTTCCGTACACGTGAAATCGTAGAATGTTTGTAAGCATACGTGTGTTGTCGTCCGCCGACGATTGTTCGGCCAACGACGGTAGGACGCGTTGCATCGAACGATCGCGCCACGCCGGTCCACTTTCGACGGCTATCGCGCGAGCACACACCTATATAAACGCCTCGGGACACTCGATTCCGGCACAACACATTTTCGTGCGAATTTTTATTCACTGGTGAGTACGAAACGGTGTAGTTCTATTCGCGTCGTATTGGGCGGTATGATATTAATTCGTTTTTGTTCGCAGTTTTCACTTCAATCGAAAAAAAAACCAACCGAAATCAAAAATGGGCGCTGAAAAGGTATCCATGAACATCGTCGTCGTCGGACAAGTCCCAACTGCCAAGGTCCCCAAGACCGTCGCCAAGGCCGCCCCGGCCGGCAGCAGCCAAATGATGGTGAGTACTAGTACCTATAATAGTAGTATTCGCTTGGATTGATTCCGTTGAAAAAGATAACTTTGAGTCACGAGACGTCGACCGACATAACAAATACGATCAGATCACCATCGGGTTTTGATTATAAATTTTTCGTAGTAAATGACGTTTAAAAAATGGATTTTTATCGTATAATAATCTCAATACTTTTCCCCGTGTATAATATTATGTTTTATGTATATAATATTCAACGCGTCCAAGAACGAAGAAAAAAAAACACACTACACCATTTCAGCAATAAATTTAACGATTATAATATTATTCGTTTGGTTTGTCGACCGACGAAATCGCAACTGTCGAACATATAATAATAATAACAATATCTGTTACGTCATAATACTCTATCGACCGTTGTTTTGTTTTTTTTTTTTGTTTCAGAACTGTTAACTCGACGGCGGCGCAGTCAGTCTCGAAAGCAAACCGAAAAAATGCCATAGCCCAGACAATGCGTGTATTTAACGCGCGCGTTGACGTTGCAAAATAAACCCGTGTTTTCCGCAATCTACTTTGTTTTGTTTTTCTCTTTTTTTACTACCCACAGCAGGGGTTTTTCGGTTTTTTTTTTGTTTTTTCAAAATCGAAAACCTCTACCCCGCCCGTTCGCCGTCGTCCGGCTCTCGATTGTTGTCGCGAGAGCACCGTTAACGGGCGAACTGGCCGGCTCCTCGGCGTGTATTATCATATATTATTACAATAGTTATTCAAACGAGACGCGATTATTCACGCGAGTTGGGCGCAGTCGTCGTGTAATATATACGCGTTGCATCACACGCGTACGCGGTATAGTAATTAGTGACGCGAGCCCGGTAAATTTACCGCGTACAATTTTCCCGGCGAGGTAGATTCGTCGCAAACCAATTTACGAGGTACGTTTTCGTTTTCACCGTTCTGAAAATCGAGACGCCCGCTCGGTTCGCGTGTCTTTTTCACTCGCCGTCGTCGTGTATGATCACAACGAGATTTAAAGAACAATAATATATTATGATGAACGGCCGACTAAAAACGATAAGCGATAAACTCGAATTCGCATTCCGACGAGCAAGAGCGTGTTTAATCGGTATTCGTTTGTAATTTTATTGTGTAAAAAACGTCTTATCGGTATTCAGTTCTCAATGTTTAGTAGAAAATGCTAAAGTTCTATACTTTCGTTGGTTCCATACTATTGTATACTATCGGCTGCTGCATCAGAGTCGGGTTTGAAAATAATAATCGCCGTTCTGAATATCGATATTATTGATTTCGATAGTGTGTTTGACTATAATTATAAAAAAAAAAATAAATATCGCGAAAGATTAACGAACACATAAAATGTGCTCGCGATAAATGTTTATCGAACCGTTATTATGATTCTATCATATTGATAGATCAAATATAAAAAAAAATAAAAAGACACGCGCGATGAAACATTTAACAGGAAATTTTAATCGTAACAAGATAATCCCGTCGTCTAACCGTCTAGATTTATAGTCCTAAGTCTGTTGAAACGGGTAGTTGATTTTTCTTTTGGACACCCAACTCACGCGGAATGATTTTTAACAAGGCACCTAACTAGTATGAAATCCCAATAATATGATGGGAATCCAACGAGTACGCGACAAGACAAAAAAAAAAAATCACCGGCGAAGCTATTTTTTTATTTTTTTTCAGGACCTCTGTGGACCCAATCGTTTAAAATGAAAATGTCGCGCTCACATATAAGATTTACGCGAAATGAGAAATCGTTAATATTGACGTTCGTTCGACATGTCATATTATTATGTTTTATGTTTTTTTTTTCGACTCGAAAGTTCATTAAAATAAATTCAAGTAAATGTCATTCACAGCAGATTTAGTCGTCTGCATATATTATATATTATATTATATTCAACGATCTACAAGTGTCTAATAATTTTTAAGAGTTAAAACGTTTTCTCGCGACTTTCCCGAGTGATTTCGTATGAAATATGTTTTTCTCTCGCCAGCATCCCGCGATCTACGGAGTATTGCGAATTCTTAAAAGAACGACTATACGACGACGACGGCCCGTCAGTTGCTCGGGCCCGAGTCACATCGACGTGCTCGTGACATCCTTATCCGCCTCTTAAAATCCAAAACGATAACGCACTATAAACCGGGGCCCGCAAATCGTGCTTCGAAAGTGGCGTTTTCGTTCATTCTTCCGTCAGTGCTATCAAAACGATTGCCGCCGTATAATACACACGCACGTGTAGTAGAAATGGAAAATCGTCGGAGTTTACGATCTACATTTGCGACGATTGCTAACGAGTGTGAAAAAGTCACGTGTTGTTGAAAAGGAAAAACGCGTTATTATTATTAAAAAAGCTTCTTTTTTTCCTTCGCAAAGTCGCCCCGGAGTGGGCGCCGCCGCCGGCGAGGTTAGCCGCGCCACTGACCGCGGGCGGGACGCGCGCGTTAATATTATTTATTATTAATGAATATCACGACTCGGTCTCGATAACAGACGGGGGGGGGACCGTATAATAAAATATAACAGTAATAACGATGAATAATAATAATAATAATATCGCGAACAATCCGGCGGCGGCGGCGCTCTCGAGTCGTCCGAATACATTTTATTTCGTATTAATAAATCGTCCGAGTAGTTTTAATTTTGGGCGTCGAAGCGAGAATAAACGTCCGTCCGTCTGGCGTACGCCGCGCCATTGTGTTCGATCATTATTATCACTACACAATACGGACCGCGTCGAGATGTGTTTTTAATAAACGCGATCTCTCGCGTCCCGAGTGCTTCCTAAACGCAAGCGCATTGTTCGCTCTCCGCGATGCCATCGCGCGATTTTCGCCCACGGGCGCACGGTTTTTTTTCTCCCCGTCCGGCGGCCGCGACGACGCGCGACGCGTTGTCGAACTTTATAACGACGACGTGAATCCACGTGGAAGGCAAAATCTGTCTGTCGTAGAGTAGGACGTTTTTTTTTTTTTTTTTACCGCGCGCGACGAAAACGCAGACCCGAAAAATTATTAATTTCGGTCGAAAAACATCGCGGCAAACGGACGGGTATTTTAGGTGACGACAGACGTTCGGTTAACCAGTCGACATTTTTGCCGGCTAAAAAACGATCGGCCGATGATATGTGTGGTGTCGACTAAATTACGGTCGGCTTGAAAACCGTTGTGCAGATAATAACCGATACACAGTAGGCCGGTAATGTTTTTCGGATCAAATATTTCAGGGCTGAAATAAAACGCCGCCGTCGGATAATAATTACCGCGTTCGAGCGGAAACGCTCGCTCCCGCGTCGTGTAAATAATATAAACGTAATATAAAAACATTATAACTCGCCACGTCGTCGAACAGGCGCCACACGGTGGCGTATTTAGGATTTTGTCAAGGATACGTTGGCAAACATATGATTTCCTTGAAGGATTATTAAGTACACGCATACATTTATAAAATTGTATTCTTTTAAGTACTAATTTAATTATTTTCATATGTAATATATTAGTATGACTATAACAGAAAATCTCGTAATTTTCTCTTTGAATTGTTATTGACAATAATGACGATTGACGATATTTTACGATACGAATTGTTTTCAATCATATTTAGCAGTAACAGTAGTAAATGAACTACGGACATCATATTTCCGAATGTTTAATAAATCAATATTTGATATTATAATAAAGCGTAGCGTTTTCAATAATTTTGTTCTGTATTTCTGTAATACATAACGTTATTATCGGTAAAAAATAAATAGGCCAAGGGGGGATCTATCCCCCGTAAATACGCCACTGGCTCCGCAAACGGTTATCATATTATTATAAATGTTTATCGCGACGTTTAAAGACTGGATTCGATTCCTTACCGAAAACGGTTTTTAATCACTGCGTAATACTACTATATTAATCTGACGCGCGATCATAACAACAACCCGACGGTCGTATTAATTGTATACCAGTGTAAATTAAACGGGATAATCGCCCGTCACGTCGGTTTCGCGAGACGGTCCGTCGACCGTTTCCAAACATCCGGCGTAATATTCTACACGCGCGCGCTCGTTTAATCGGTCCTTTTTTTCTACAGAAATCCTTGCTCCTCACTGTCCTTTTCAAAATATTCTTTTTCAACACGACCGCAGTGCATCACCGCCTTGTGGTGGTAGGTCAAAGGAGTTTCGGGTAAAAGAGATTCTCAAACTTTCTAAATTTTCAAATCAAATTTAAATCGAATGGGTCACTCAGCTAGTGAGTATATACATAGGGTATATGTTTTGCGATTTTGTAATAATCAAGGATATAGACGAAAATGATAAAAAAACACGTTTAATATTGAAATAATTTACTACCGGTCTAGGTATTTGCGGTGATAAAATGCATTAATTACATTTCGTATTGTTTGAGCTACTACGTCACTTTCTAGTCGGTGATTTGTAAACTACACAAATTAACAGTTCTGAAACAGAAATAAACAAAAAAAAACAAGTCAATAAACACAACGTATCTCGTAAATATAATATTTATTTATACACAGTAGATATTTATGAATTTAATGTACTTAATTGAATAAGTCGTTGATTAATATACACCGTTTGAATAACAAATTGATAGACGCGTTTAAAATTTAATTTCTCTTTTAAAGGTCATAGTTTAACTCGTAAGTTTTTTCAACCATCTGTTTAAAAGTAAAAGTCGCGTATTGTTATTGTTTATGAATATTCATAAGATTTGAAAACGAAACATTTAAATCGTACAAACTATATAAACACTCGCTGTAAAATGTACTCTTCTTTTGTACGCCATTCGTCTTGTTATAAATACAACTAAATTGTATTAATTGACGCTTTGACGAAATGAATTTAAAAAAAAAACTCAATTCTTCGTCGACGAACCGAACGAAAGTTTTAATTATTTATTTTTTTAAATACCTAATAATCGAAACGATTTAATCACTACGAAAACAGTTCGTATAAAGTGCGACTCGAACCATAAACAATTACCAATGCTTCGCGTTATGGAAATAAAAAAAAAGAAAAAGAAAAGAAACGTCGTAAATTAATTATTGATTACTTTCCGAATCGTTAAAATACTGATTTTTACTGTTGATAAAAATAACGAAACCAATTATTATTGAGTTCCAACAGTATATGTTCGACCGGTCTAAATTTTTACTCACAGTATAAATTGGTCGATAACGAACTTATGGCGACGATCTTGAATGTTTTCGACGGCCTTGGCAGGCTGAACTTGTCAGGCGACAACGATATTCGTGGCTATCTTTTCAGCGCCCATTTTTAGTGTTGGTTGGTTCTTTGTCGATCGACAGTAAAAGCTGCAAGTACACGAAAACAATATCAATAATGATAACGATACGGTCGAGAATCTTAAAAAGAGAAACGAGTAAAAAGTAAATCATCGTTTCACACACACAAAAAAATAATAATATTTTCGCCACTATCGTTTATTACCCCGTCGTACGCGAGTAGATTATTCACAACGGGCGAATACGATAGTTTGAAAAGAAAAAAGTACAATCGATTGTATTCGGCGCGTTAAATTTCGATCGGCTATTATTGTTACGCACGCGGACATCATAATAGAACGATTATGTTTTTTTTTTTTTACGCGGTAAATTCGAGGCAAAACGATCCCTGCCCAGATAAAATACACCGTCGTCGTCGTATCGTGTCAGAGTTCGCCTACTATATTTATTTAATACGAGACAATTATGTTATTTATGTTTATTCCGAGAAAAGTATATTATATATTAAATTTATCATTTTTTTTTTTCTTTCGGCTTTTATTCCGATTGAAATTATAGATACGGACGTCGTCGCGTAGTATAAACCGTTATGTGATTTATTGCGACTTAAGACTATAAAATATACGATTAAATAGAATCGGCTCGCTAGCTCGCTCGCTTTTTTTTTTCGCGTGTAAACCAAATCGAATTCTACATCACACGTGTTATCGTATACCGATATAATTATTATTAATTTCGAAACGTACGTTTTCAATAATACGAAACGTTCGCGTTAATTTATTTTGTAAATTATTCGTCTGCCAAGTTTTCGGGAACGAAACGAAGAACTATCGCGGAGTATTTTTTATTCTGTAAACAGTTTTTCGGATAAGTATTAACTGCTCGAAACGCGTAGATTTTCATCGATTCGATCATTTGATATGAGAGGTAATCGAATAAAAAAAAAAAAAAACACGAAATAACGTTGGATTTCTTCGAATCGAATGATTTTACGTTATTGTTGTTGTTTTTTTTTTTTTTTCAAGTGTGTTAGAATACTTTTACGAAACAGTGTTAACTGACAATTGGGAAAACGGGCGAAATAATTGTTTTTTTTTTTACGCGCTCTCGTGTGTTATAATTCATTATCGCGTTTCTCGTTTTCCCGTGCAACGACGTCCGTATCGGTTTCAGAACAAAACCGACGTGGAAAACATTAATTTTCGTTCGCGCCCATGTGTTTTTATTAAATTTTTTTTCCAAAGTATTAATTTCGTCGAAGAACGCTACGATAAAATAAAATAAAATAAATATTATTGAATTTTTAAACTAGACTGACCACGTGTGCACCACAACAATCGCTATTGTTGTGCAGCGAACGCGTTGTTAATCGTGTAAGCGATTTATAAACTCTTAAAGACGTTACGTTTTTCTCGAATTCGCATTGAGAAGTCACTTGAAAAACGTTACTTTCGAGTATTTTCATAACGAACGGGTTGTAGGTCTCTTCACCGCACACAGATTGTGATTTGACAAACGTTACGTAGTTTTATTTTCAAACAAATCGTTTTAAAAAGGAATTCGTTGTGTTTTTTTTTGTCGAACGATATAACACGGACAGATTACGAGACTGCGGCAGACGAGTTTTCACGGCTAACCCGAAATAAAGTGACGGCAACCTTTAAAAGTTAATAAATGACGTCCGTTTTGTGTGCAAACGCGTTTTAGATGAAATATTTGTTGTTTTTCTTCCTTCGTCTAGGAAAAGGAATTTTCACTCGCACTGTGTGTAGGAATTCAGTACCGAGCTCTGTATGGGGAGGACAAAAAAACAAAAACGAATTACCTTATCAGGCGAACGCGTGACATTAAATTCATTAACGATCGATTGTTCGTTTACACGTTCGACGTCGATTGCGGTTCGAAAAAAAAAAAAAAACATTGTATCCGAAGAGAATTTAATTTTAAAACTAACGGAACCCGGAGTTTCTATTTTGAAAATAATATTTTTTTTTTTGTGAAAATCTCGATTTTTTCAGCGATCGAATACCACGTTTTCAATCAAGGATTACGTATATTATTCGTCGCATATTATTAATTTCTATTTAACGTGTAGTTTGATCGAGTACTTTTTGATTTCGACACGAACGTTTGTCGAGGACGGCGAAATTGCTTCTTCTTTTTTTCTTCACGCTAAATCGATCGAAAAATTCGTCAGTTATATTCAGTAGTTGTGTGTTTTCGATTTTACAGAAGATCAAAACGATCGCTTCTAAAACGGAGACGAGATTTTCAAAAGTATCATTTCAACATATTATTAACATTTTTTGCTCCCCGACGATGTCGAGTGTAAAAAAAAAACCGACCGTTCGGTCGCACGATATTTTAATGGCTTTTATCTCGGCAATTTAGAAGTATTTTCATTTCGTTTCGGCCTGAAATTGTCATTGCTACGATATTATATCTTCTTTAACACGCGCCCGCCCCGCCGACTTTAAAAGTATCCTGCCAAGACCAGAAAGCCATATTACCGTGGCGATTGAATAACGAACGAATATTTCGGGTCATTAAAAGAAAATATATTATAATGCCTGTGAAAAAAAAGAAAGAAATAGGTTTGAAAAACGTATACTTTTCGCGAACGATAAAAATATCGATTATCTCTCGACGGGTTATCGGCCAATAGTCGAGCGCTACTAAACGATCACACCACGTCGGACCACTTCTGCACGACTCGTTGCGTGTATTTAAAGGCTCCCGCGGATCTCGAATCCGGCATAACACATCTTCGTGCGATTATATTCATCGGTGAGTGTGAAACACGGTATTCGGCGACCGACATAACGTAACATTGACGTTTTTTTTTATTTATTTACTTGCAGTCCTTCACTTCTCTCCACGGAAACAAACCAAAACCAAAAATGGGCGCTGAGAAAGTATCCATGAACATCGTTGTCGTCGGACAAGTCCAATCCGCCAAGGCCCCCAAGACCGTCGCCAAGGCCGCTCAGGCCGACGCCGGCCAATCGACGGTGAGTGCTCCTCTTCTTACGGATCTGTAAGAACCAACGTACGCGGACAATAAACGATTTTTTCAATAAACGCGTCGCATAACTTTTTCCAACTATCGATTTCTAGGGATTAATGAACTATTTCGTCGTTTTTGTTTTACATTTTTCCCCTTTCTCCGTTCACTACTCTCTCACAAATTCGCCGATCGATTCGGTTGGGATTTTTTTTTTTTTTGTCGTCGTAATATTACTCATTGTTATTATATAAGTATTATAGTCGAACGTTACGAAACGAATAATCTTTGCGAGAATTATAAGTGTACCGCTAATTTTTTTCAACTTTAACAATAAAACTTTACGTAACTGCTGAATCGAATAATAATTCGCTTCGTAAAAATAAAGCTTTCTTTTTTTCCGTCTTTCGTTGTTTTTTTTTTCATCGAAAATCATAATCATTATCGCACGCCGTCGAGAAAACAAATACATTTATATTGCCTTTTTATAGTGCGCGTGCCATAATTATTATTATTATTCAAAACGATTCACTTCTGTCGATGCAATATTGATTTACCGCGCTTTCGAACGAGACAATAGATATAATAATACGAAAATTAGAAAACAAAAGACATTATAATATCGCGAAACCGCCGCGCCGCCGCCGTCGTGACGCGTCAGCGAAAATATGCAAATACGATTTTTACTCGGAAAAAAAATAAATAGACGTTTATAAAAAGTTCGAAACGATATTAAAATCACAAGTCCGTCTGCGTAGTATGTGTGTGACAAACGCGATTCGAATAAATAACGAAATCAGAAACAACAACAATCGAGGCCCGCGCAAAATCAAATCGACGGCCGAAACGTTATGATAATATTTTTAATTCCGTTGGACTGCGACGACGACGCGGTCGTCTATCACGCGTTATTCTTATCGACTATTATGTTATATTTATCGAATTGTAATTTCGCTTTGTTTCAGAACTGTTGATTTATGTAGTCCGTCGATCGCAAACTGAAAAACGCCACAGCCCGAACAATACAATGTAATTAATGTGTATTGACATCGCCCCAAAAATAAACCAGTATTTTCCGTCGTTTACACAATTGTTTTGTTTTTCATTTATGGAAATCGTTTTTACCGCCCGTTCTCCTCTCTATATATATTCGCCGGCACAGCGGCGGTTGGTGTCGGACGTTTAAAGGTCGATCGATAGGTCGTCGATTGACACTGACGGAATCGACAATACCGTTCGACATGGTTTCGAATAGAAAAAGACGGCTAAATATAATAATACGTAATCAACAGATAAAATATGTTTTTATACGTATTATTATTATTCCTAGCCGACTATACGGTCGTACGTTTTTTTTTTTTAACTTGAAAACGATCACGTCCTAGTTTGTTATGATATTTTCGACTCGAAAAGTCAGGGTAATCAATAATATAGCGGCGTCGGTTCGAAAACGAATTCCAAGTTTTTCCGAAAAGTGTTCGGTCATACGTTACACTACTCCGATAGTATAATTCTATCGGAACGCGTACCGGCGGATCAAATTAACGTTTATTTATTTTTTATCGAAATACCATACGACGCGTCGTTCCGATTCGCGTTCGATAACACTCTTCGGTCGGTCGGTAAACTCGGAAAATATTAACACGCCGTAGGGGTACATAATATTTCTGTATTATTGAGAAATCGTCGGATCGAAACCGAAGCGACGAGTTTCATCTCGTACATTACGATTGTGTCGACGGTTTGTTTTAACTATAATATATTATAATATATAAAGAATATCGGTTCGAAAATATTGACTTACCCATCGGGATGTGCGATTAGAACGGCTTAGCGGCACGCGTAGTACCCGAGCAGTCCGCGCATCATAATGGTAAGAAAACACAAACGTCGAAATCACGTCATCGATTCAATTGATTCGCAGAGTACAACAAACGGTGCGCGATTTCATAATATTACGAGATCGTTTGAAATACGAGACGAAACGCGATTGAAGAAAAAAAAAAAAAAACAGAAGAAAAAACTCAAACGATTCGCCAACGTCGTAATGTTTTTTTTAGTATTCGATCCGTCCGCGACTTTCGTCCGTCTGGTTTCCGTTATCGCGCGTGTTGCGGCCGACGGACGCGTGTCGAGAGATAACCAGCTGGCGCGATAAAGTGGCCATATTTACGGTAACGAATAATATTAACGTGCCCGACGTTTTACGATTGGCAAAAGTGGTAATATTTGAAACGCGCATTGCACGTACAGAAGGCGCGTCCTGTCGTGTAAAAACACACGGCGCGCCGCACCGATTTCGCCGAGTCGTCGCTTTTCTCCTATAAAATGGGGGTTTTTTTTTTAATTCCTCAATTTTTTCAACTCGATTTCCCGCGACTATATTATTATATTTCGTTAGTTATTAAGCCGTCGTATGCGTCGATCGCATTGCGCGAAACACAATCGGGCCCGATCTGGTCGCGTCCGCCGCGAGCGGTTCTCGGTCTCGTTACCCGTACGATATTTTGGCCGTTCGATTTCTTCGCACAACAGTAATAATAATATTAATAATTATCATCACCGTCGTCGTTATACTATCGGGCGTATAGTTATTTCGCGCGGAATCGATATTTCGGGCCGGATAAATGGCTCCGGCGAATAGACACTACACGCCGCGCCGCGCGAGTGCAGCTGTCGGCGCGATCGTGTATACGCCCGCCGAATAATGCGATTATAATTTATAGCGTACGTTACCGCGGTAACGGCGTATAGGTGTTACGGACGCCTGCTGCCCTCGTCTGGCCGTGTCCGTCCGCCGCGGCACGGTATCGTAGCGACGATAACGAGTACGGATTGACAAAATTATCGTCGACGTCCGGCCCGTCGTATTACTTGTGCGTTTCAGGAGGAAGTTTTTGGAAAAAAAAAACGTTAGTAAACACCATTTTTCATGCGCATAATATGTTGATTTCTATCTTAATTAGCAATGTAACGACATCCAGTCACGCGTCTTGATACTTTGAGCCATCACAACGACGTAAATCTAAACTATTAATTTTTCATGTCGGGCAATTCATTGTTTGAAACTTTTCCCCGCATTATTTCGGCGAGTTCGACCACCTCCCTCCGACCCGCGTTCGCGCCCGGTCCTGACCTGTGGCGCACGGGTACACATGCGACGGACACGTATCGTCACGTACTCTCTAATCATAATACCATTCTGACGCGATGTGGCTCTGATGAAGATCTTATTTGACGCGGGGTCGACGGGTAGGGTCCATAATATTAACTATGATAATTTAGCATTTTCAAAATATGATTACACTCGCGAGCGTGCGACTGATTTCCACGAACGCGTTAGGTTCAAAGTTTATAGTCACTAAAATTATTTTGATAATTATTCTCTTTTCTTTTTCTTTCCAACTCGTACTCGATTTAAACGAGAAAAAATACAATCACTCGACTCGGTAAGTTTAGTACGTTTCATTTAGTATTTTTAGTCGAGTAGAGAGTACTTAAAAAAACCTTTTGACTCGTCCAGAATAATAATAATCGACATTGGATTGTTTTAACAAACGTCGCGTTTGTTGCGCGTGGTGTGGGAGAAACGAAACGATTCTCTCGAAAACACCTTTCGGAAATTCGCTCCGGCTCGGCGGCGGCGGCTCTGATCGTCTCGCCCGTCCTCTTTATTTCATGTGAATCGCTCGCTCGTCGTCATAATAATACGCGCGCGCACACTTTGTCACGCGGTCCTCTCCCGTGTCACGATGACGATTTATAATACGCGTGACGGCCCGCGGCGGCGATCCGAAAAAACGGCAGTCGAAACGTTCCACGGGGCAGGCACCGCGTGCGTGCGTTTATATAACGTCGTCCGTTCGCCGAGTGACACGTTTGCGCGAGGGTAAATTTTGAAAAACGACCCGAGCGCCGCCGTAGTGACGATTATTACTTTTTTTTACGACGCGGACCGCGATGAGATGCACGCTATGATTTCGTCCGTCGGCGTTTTATATTCGTTTCGTCGAAAACAGTAGCGACACGACGCGTTTTCTTCTCTTTTTTTTTTTATTTAATTTGCACTGGGGGTTTTTTTTTTTTTCATATGTTGCGATCGTCGACTCGCGCGCACGCGTCATCAAACACTGCTATCATTTCGCAGCAATGTGTGCGAATTTAAACTTCTATCGAAAGTTGTTCGTGTTTTTCTGAAGAATTGCGTAATATCTATTGTTTTCCGTATCGATACGCGCGCGCAGACAAAACGAAAAAAAACCGATTCCGAGTAACGTTAGTTCTAGTAGTTTTTCGAATACGATCGTACTTGCATTTTTCTAAGTTCATTAACGATTAAATAAGTACTGTTAAATTATCGTGGCGCAAAAGTAACAGAACGCCGCCGTTTGTTAACATTTTATTAAACTGTTGAACTTTGCAGACTATCGTGATAGGTTTTTTTTTTTCTATCGAGCGGAACAATCATTATAATAATCGAACGATACAAATACGATTTCTTTTAGAGAGAACAAGACAAGAGAGCTTTTCTTGTTTTCAAAGCGTCTGGCGTACTAAATGGGCGATTCGAGACGGCAAAAAGTGTGCGCTTTATAATTTTAACAATTGTTGAATTCATAACCGAATGTCAACTGTTCATAATTTCATTTAAAGTTTGAAAGTAATACGACCTGTTTTAAAACTTAAAAAAGACACTAAATCAAAGTAAAAACAACGTTTTAAACATTTTCCAAAGCAAGTAGTAAACACACACAAAATGCTAAAATGAATTATGTTTTCCGTCCGATTCGCTCGACAACAAACACACCATTGATTTTGTGTAGTTTAAAGTGTACAGAGAAAGATTTTCGTCTATACTGTTACATTGCGTATACGAGAATCGATATTGAATACTAAAAGTTACGAACCTTATTTTTCGATGCATTTTGTTTACTTATGATTACTTCAAACTGACCGTAAACCAAGGTTATTATTCTATAAATACAACATATTTTCGAATACGAGTGAAAGAATTTTTTTTTTTTTTCAAAAACATTCGAATAAACAAATTTTGCTGAAATTTTATAAAAATACGAATATCCGATGAAAATTTCAAGTTTATTTATTATATACTAGCTGAATTTAGCCCGTCTTTGTCGGGTTTAAGTATAAAAAATGTGTATGGCCCAAATAATCGAATGCACCGATTGAATAAAACCTGATAATAGAAAATACTCTTGAAGTCGATGATTGAACCTGTTTTTCTGGTCAAAATTGTGGTTTTTTTTTTTTTTAATGCACCTAAAATATAGTAAAACCATTAATAAAAAAAAAAAACAGATTATCGTAAGTGCTGAATTACTTAAACACACCAAGTACTAAATGAAAAATAAGACAATGTAAATAACGGTAAAAATTGATGATTTATTATGCAGTGTTACAGCATTTTAATAATTACATTTTTGAATTGTTCGAACTATGGCATTTTTGAGTTTTCGAAGAATGAACTACTTAATAATTCTGGAAAAAAAAACAAAATATACATAAGCGTTAGATAATTCAGTAAAAGTTTTCACATTGTTAAGTATAAAACAATAATAAGTTTGCGCATAACTCCAGGTTAATATTAAATAAAAAAATAGTTCTATACGATAATTCGGTCGCTAAACAAATTAAATTAAAATTAAATGTTCATTATTAAACATTTTATTTTCAATGCTTATTTATAAAGTTATTTTCATTAGTTTTGTTTTTCGGTAGAGTACATTGAATCTATGATAAACGCACAAGTAATTCTGTGCAAATCAAATAAATTTATAAACGATATTTTTAAAATTTAAAAAGCTTTATCACGATTTCACGTAAAAACTTTGACGAGAATAAAATAATATAAACAAATTTTTACTGTCCTCCAAGACGAAACCCGTCAAAACTGGAACAGGTATAAATATTCTAAAACGACTGTTTTACTCACAATCGATTTGTCGGCGGCTGGAGCGGCTTTGGCGGCGACGTTTCTGACGGCCTTGGCGGACTGGACTTGTCCGACGACAACGATGTTCATGACGGATACCTTTTCAGCGCCCATTTTTGGTTTTCGTCGGTTTTGTTTCGGAGCGAAGCGAAGACTGCAAACGAAAATTAGAAGAAAAAAAAAAACGTTCAGGTTAATAAAACGGCCGGGCTTAATAATATTGAGCCGAGATTGTCCGGCAGGTACTCACCGAAATGTAGATTTTCACGGTGAAAAGTGTTATGTCGGAATCGAGAGCTCGAACGCCCATTTTATACAACTTCCACGGCGCGCCATGTGGCGTGATTGTATTACGTCAACAGTCCGTTTCTCACGAGTCGATTGAAATGGCCACGCTGTGTACCTGCCGACGATTAGACGAGCGTTTCAATAATACGAATTATATCTCGTATTTATACAATCAAATACATTCGGCGGGACACGATTGCATTGTCTAATAATTATTATTTGTCACACTTTTTACGTGGGAAATTATCAACATTCGCGTGTAATTATTAACAAGTCGTCCCGCTAGAATAGTTGCGAGTTTTCAATGACCGTTGGTATCATACATTTTTCTACACAACCGTGTGTCTATGTTTTCTTCTTCTCGAGTAGTATTATTGTTTCGAATGTCATCGTACGGTTCAAATCTCGTACATTTCACTATAATCGTCGGCCCGACGGGACCGTTTTCCCGCCGTCTCGCAGGACTGCAGGACCGCAGGTCTCCTTTCCGAGGACCGCAGAAAAACAGCGAAATCGATAGTAGGTGCCGTTGCGCGCGGAAACGTATTCCGACGACGTACGTACGCGATCTTCAGATATTTTCAGACGTGCGCGCGTTATGGGCACGTCGTCGTTTACGTGTACGTGCGCGCGCGCGCGCGTCTGTAGAAAAAAAATAAAATAAACATTGTAAATAACTCGGAGAAAAGAAGAAAAAAAAAATACTACTCGGATTCAAAATAGACTTAAGACGTCGCGCGCATCTCACGTGGTATGCACAAATAGTATTACGCTCGAGCGAGACGCGCGCTGCACTCGAGAATATTTTACCCTATTCCGAACGCGATCGGCTGTTTAAAAACGGAGCCGACGGGGGTTTTTCTCACACTTTCCGAGCGACTACGATATACGTGCGAGTATAATATTATATCGTATTCGTCACACAACATTTCGTGTGTTTTTCGAACGCCGCGGACGTAAATAGGAGTCGAGCCCGGATGGGTTTCGAGAACACGATTTTATTCGTCTTCCACGCACGTATACGCACAATTTTACCCACGAGACGATTACAGTATTCAAAACAGTTACAAATCAAACGTAAACGATTGTAAAAATTAGATGATAAATTATCGTTTCATAAGTAATAATAATTATCAGCGATTGCATACTACGCGACGCGCACGAGTTCGCCGCTCGTTGTGCCCTGCACGGTGTAGATGTATTCGGACGATGATGGATTTCGTCCAAACGCGGGGTACTTAAATTTTAACATTTTCACCAATGAAAACCTATGTGCGGACGTGTTATTTCTATTATTACATAATCATAACAGTTGGTCATGATATAAAGATATTGATTACAAATTATAACAATTAATTTACATATTTTTATAGTGTTACGGGCACCCCCGTCTATTTACGTCCGCGCGTCGAGAACGCACGATAGAAATATACGCGGCGGCGAGAGACAAATCAAATCGCAAAATACGAGTATTTTTAAAAAAAATAGAAGAAAAGCCGTCGAAACTCGACTGATCGCGCGAGTAATATTCTTCTCTACGTCTGTCGTGCGTATTTGTTTATTTTATTTCCTCCTCGATTTCGAATAACGACATAATTACCGCGCTCGCGAGACGATATTATAATAATATCCGACACCGTTACGAACTCGCTCGATTTCCGCATTCGACGACGACGCGCGACGGCCGTTCGCTTTAATATTCCGAAACGTCTCTTCGGACGGAGGTTTATTGCGCTTTTCGCCCCGCTTAAGACGGATATTAAAATGTACGACGATTCGTACGTACGATCGGTGTACCGCGCCATAGTTTTCCCGGCCGGTCGAAATAATGATATCGCGCAGTGACAACGGTCGCGGTAACGTGATATACGACACGGCCGCCGCCGTCGTCTGTTTCGCGGTCGGCGGCGTAGAGATGGACGATCAGCCCCGGCGAATATGTGACTCGGTCTTTTCGCGTGACCTTTGGCAAAAAAAAAATTCGAACACAATAGTGAAAAAACCTCAAAGTGTGAGGGCAAAACGAAATAAAACCTAGTCCACCCCCGATGCCGAGTGTACTCGTTTCGTCGCCTATTCGACCTACACGTTTTACGTTATTATCGATATCGCGAAGACGCGCGAAAAAACACGTCTCCGAGGGGAGAGACGGTCGGTCGTCGCCGGCGCGGACGACGGAAACGTACTCGTTTCGGTATTTTCGCGGAAAAAAAAAAAGACGCGATACAAACTCGCGTGAGTCGTGTTATGCCGGACAATGGGGCGCGCGTAGGTGTAAGACGACGTCGTCAAAGGTGGTCTAAAAGCACAAAGCCGTCTCCATTTGCGCGCCGCTTAATCGAGTTGGTTTGTAAATGAATTTCGGGGCCGCACGGACGCGGCGAAATTATATACACATCGTCGTCCGAGAGAAGAAAAAACGCAAGTCCGTCACACCCGCGGCGGCAATAAATACAAAGGTGATTCCGCGCGATTTTATTAGCGCGGCACTCTCTCGGAGCCCGGCGAAAATAAAAAAAAAGCAACTTTTTAACGAGGCGTCTGTTGTTGTTTTCCTTTTCTTTTCCTTTCTCCTGCCGAACGCGATGTACAACCGTCGAACCGAGTCTACCGTGTACGTAGGCGAGTACCTGCCGACTATAAAATTTATACAGCATCGTTAACGGACAAGACGAGCGTATAAAACAAACTCGTTTCGGATTAAACGCGCGTGTGTGTTTTCTAAAAGTTCGACCCGTATTGAGGCTCCGTATTGTTTTTCGTTTCGGGAACGCGTTTTTGAATAATTCCCCGGGACCACTGCGGCTATAAACGACGATTCGATTATTGTGTTTTCGTACAACCCTCCATTTCAATCGAAGTGGCAGAGAGGCGTCACGCTTCATTTTTCGTACTCATGTTGGACTATACGTTCAAACAACTATACACTCGTGTCGGACAACGTTTGAACAGTGAAAAACGTGAAATTCGTTTTACTCTCGGTTGAAACATTTAAATAGAAATGTCAAACGAATAAGAAAAACCGGAAAATATGCATTTTTCAACTTCAAATTGTATGATGTGCGAAAATACTCATAAAAAAAGTATCGTTACGTCGAAAAATGAAAAAAAAAATTCTTCAAAAGTTTGAACGGATGATAATTAAAAAAAATCGACCTCACGTCTCGTCAGATAACCGACTCAGAGTTCAAGTGGTCGCGCGCTTTTTTTTTTCACAAAACGAGTAAATATTCGGAATCGTACGATACCGCGAGCAAACCAATGAGCTTCGTGACGTATAATCACGCCACCGGGCCGCCCTATCGTTCCGGCACCGCGGGGCCGTATATAAATACGAGCTGTGCATTCGATTCGAGCATAACGCACTTTTTCGTACAGATCTGATCCTCGGTGAGTACAACAAACAGTGTTTATAATATTTTACTATTGTCGACATCAATAGGTTTTCATTTGAAACTTTCTGTTTTCAGTCTTTACTTTGTTCTACGTAAAAAAAAAAACCAACCAAAACCAAAAATGGGCGCTGAAAAGGTATCCATGAACATCGTCGTCGTCGGACAAGTCCAATCTGCCAAGGCCCACAAAATCGTCGCCAAGGCCGCTCCAGCCACCAGCCAATCGATGGTGAGTACTCGAATTTTTCCGAATACATATTTAAATTATAACATTTGTACATATAAAACGTTTATTGTTTGCGTATAATTATTTATTTTAATTCGTATAAATTATTTTTCTCATATCGCGCACTTATATTTAACAACGTTTTATTTCACCCGATTTAGAATTCTTTTAAATAATTAATCGATTTAAAATGTGTCAATTAGAAAACGTAAATGAATCATCAAATTCTATACAGTTACGGTTTTATATGTCTCATTATCATATTATTATGTTCATAAAGAGTAAAAGAGTAAAAATAAATTATGTTTCAATCAGTCGACGTAACATTATTTGATGTTTTTCAATTATTTCAGTTTTCAACTTATGATTAAAACAACACGTATATTATGTTTTATATTATACGGTTGTAAATAATAATTGTTACCGATAACGATGTTTATAAAATGACGTACGGTCATTATCGATTGTATGCGTCTTAAATCCATCCTGAGTCGCGTTGTATTTTTCTATCACGATCAAAATGAACGGTTGTTTTTTTCTTATTTTTTTCGATGTAACGTTATTAATCTTGATCACGCGTATACACGTCATATATAAATCTTTTTTGTTTTGTTTCAGAACTGTTAAGACAACATGTAGCTCGTCCGTCGAAAACCGAAAAAATGCCATAGTCCAAACAATAAACGATATGTATAATAATTAATTAGTATATATATATTTACATTTTATTGATACAACAGAATAAATCATTATTTCCCGTCATTCGCTTCGTTATTATTTATTTCTACTCAAAGCACTGCAGTCATTATATTATGAACGCTTTACGAAAACGGCGATACGTAATCGCGGCGTGTTTTGGTCGAAATACGGTTCGTAATCAAACGAAAAAGAATAATCGTGTGTGAAAATCACAACATATCAGACGTAACAAAAAAAAAAAACGAGCAATATTATTTGAATTTGACGAGCGCGCCTTTGTTCCGGTATTATTCGCGCGAGCATTATTTTATCCACTAATCTTAGACGTGTAATCCGCCGGGACTCCTCGTGCCGATGCTTCGAAAAATTAAACAATAACCCTTTTCCTCGTTAATCCTCTGTCGGTACGGTTACAAACACATAACGTAATGTTATGTCACATAAAAAAAAAACCTTCCCCCGTACCGGTCGATTACTTCCGTTCGTTCTGTTTCGTAACGTCGACTCTTGGCGCGTAAATTATATGTTTTGTACAAAACATACAAATTTCCGTTATTTACATAATATTATATCGTATTTTGCCAAATGAAAAAAAAATCAAAAAATAGACTGCGCGAATAGAACGCGTTACACGACGACACGTGTTCAATCGGACGATGGTTAGGGATTTTAATTCGTAAAAAATAATAAAATAAAACAAACGACCGTTGCATTATAACGCTCTCTCGCTCGTAAACGATAACGATCGTCATCGGAGCGAGAGAGGTCTGTGTGACACGGTGGAAGTGCAAACGCGTTTTGAACTCGAGGCGAGAGTATAAAAATCAAGAACCCGCCCAGACACAACGGTTTCGCAGTCCCTGAATAACAATCGCGCGCAGTTAAAATATAATATTACTTATCTACATATCGCGTTGATAGACAGAGTGCAGGTGTGAGTTACTTAATTCGATGTACATATTTTGCGCATACATTTCTCGACATTATACTTGGATTACCTCGAACACGGGTACACTGCCGGAGCACGCGCCGTCGGGTCTCTTCGGTTAATGCGGTGTCGGTCGCGATGTGACATTTCAGAAGAGCATATGATATTATTATCCGCGCGGCAATATCTTGCCGACGACGGTGCTCGATTTCAATTCGAAGTGGTACCGCGAACGATCGATCGCTCGCGTCCAAATTAATTGCACCGAGACGAAACGAAAAATTAAAACCATATTAACTCGTTCCCGATAGAGTGTATTACGCGCGCGAAAAGACTCCGACTAACAAAACGCGCGCATTGATTACTGCTCGTCGATCGGACGTTTAAATATATAAACGTTCATTTCGTCGTCTCAGAGTGTCGAGTTCGATGAACGGTTAGATGTCGATCAAAATCGAATCCTTTCTATTGTAATGAACCCCTGTATCATGTAATAAGAAGCTCATGGGAAAAGATATTTGAAACGGTGTGAACGTCGAAAAGAATTGATGAACAAATCTTTTCGACCACACACCGAAATAAATTCGGTATAATTGTTTTTATATAAACGTGGGAACGCTGAATAATCCTTTTCGACATAGTATTAACATATTAATTATTGGAACTTGTAAATGAATGTAAGCAAAATCGATGGGAACGTCGTCGGTCGGAAAGAATTTGAAGAACAAGCCTTTTCGACCGAACGTCGCAAAGACTTGCTGTATATAAGGGCATATGTGAGCTCAGGCAAGACAGTCTGCAGCGGAAGCCCTTGTGTACAGAAGTCGTGTGTTTATCCGTTTCTTTCTCTTAATAAAACGTAATTTTTCATTGGTAATTTGCGTGTTTTGTTCGATCCAACCTACGTACCGTGCACTGTATTAACGTACAGTGTGAAGTAAGCAAGGTGCTGCAAAAGCACCCCTTACACTATATTATGCGTATTATACGAGTTTAGTTGTTTCATTAGTGTTTTTGCCGGACTTCCCACCCCGAGTATAGCTCTGCTACTTATAATCTGTAACGAATCCGGGGGCCAGGGAGGCGGATCGAGAAAAAACAAACACAGTTCACTCGTCGATTTATAAGTTTGTCGTAAATTTTTTACGACATCGAGAACGATTAATTTTTTCGCGAAATACCTACCCGTTCGTCCGACGACGCGTGTACACATTTTCGGCGGATTTGTGCGAAATTCCAGTGCCGACAAACACGTCGGGCTGGTTATGACCGTACAAACAAATAGATTATTAGAACTACGTGTATATATGATAAAACTCGGTGTGCAAAAGGTATCCAGCGCTCGGTACACTCGATTCCGAATCAACTCATTAGTGGAATAGTTGGTAAACCCGACTAACTTTTGCTCACTTACACGAGCAGTCAGAGAACGCGACGACGACGCGGCGCGGCGGTTGAACGCGCCCTGCACCGGAAATAATTTACATTTAAATAACCTTATTACGTTATAAGAAGCGTACGATTTAAATTAAAATCTCGTCTATTCAGATCACCACAAAACTACGGTGTGATAACGAGACGACAACGTTGATATTGCTCACGCGGACGAGTAGGAAAACAAATTCAAATGGAAATCAGCGTTTCCTCGAAATCAAAGAAGTGTTAAATTTTTTATCGCTCTCGTCGGAGATTAGGCGCGTCCGTTGAACTATGCGATCGTTTATATACATATTACCCGTTATTTGTATTTGTATTTTTTTCTTCTAAATTCAAACTCGGCCGTAACACAGTTACTTATTTTCAAAAACCGCATTGTACACGGAAAAATCAAAGGCCCGTTGTTTGTATATTGAAATCAAAAGCTACTACCCGTTTTATTGTTTCACGGTAAAAACCAACGTGTACACCTATTATTGACGTTTTCGAAGCACTTATTGGACACGACTATCGAATTCATTAATAATTCGTCGCTTTTTCGGCAACAATGATTGATTGATGTGTGTTTGTTTTACGCTATTTGTACTCTATAGTGTTATTCCGCAACGGAAATAAATCAACGACGACGAAATTAAAAATTCACAAGTTGGCAAATAATCGAATTAAATATGAAAGAAAATTATTTTCCCGGGACTTTCTCGGTGTTGAAAATTTCACACGTAATGTAAACACGACCGTCGCGGGTTAAGCAAACACATCGCCTGCCGTCGCATCGTATCGAATAAATCACGTCGTGTGAAGATAATATAGTGCCCAACGGACGACAATCGAACGGCGCGCCAGTAAAAATTTGCAACTTCTTCGCCGTGTACGTTTTACCATCCAATTACGGTTGACTTTTTCGAATTAGTGACTTGACAGTTTTTTCGAGTGTTAAGTGGGTTTATCGATGAGATGCTGCTCTCCTCCCTCCGTTACAAAAACGTTTAATCAAACTACTAAATTAATAATATTTCTACGATCAATTTGTATCCATTATAGCGATCAAATTTAAAACCGTTTCGTTTTTAATCTACGTAAGAACTACGTATATTGAAAATAAGCCGATAGGAGTTAATAGAAGTGATTTTTTTTTATCTTATAGAAATCTCATAGGATTTAAAGTATTAATATTTAAAGTCACTATTGTAGAACGTCTGAAATTTTAAAATTTTGTCGTATTTAAATATATATAAACTAAAAAGTCCTTAAAGAAGAACGCCGCGCGTTGGACACGAGTTAAAAGGATGACGCGACATGACGCGATCGCAATTCGACGCGTACTGTTTTAAGCGCAACGAAATAATATAAGAAAATTAAAAAATACCGTACGCAGCCTGTGTTGGCGGGGGTGAAACGAGCGCCCGTGAAAATCGACCGATCGTCCGTCGACCGCGGTCGGACGAAACGACTTCTCCTCGAACATTATCGAACACGATAAATCTCGTATAATGCGATGTCGCCAATATTGGCTTTCGCTAAATTCAAATGACGCGCGAAAACATAAAACGGCCCCGCATGATTTATTACGTTTTTTTTTTTTTTTTCCACGGTCTTGCGGGTATTGTAAATCTACTTTTTCTAAAGGAAAACAATCCATTTTGAAGATCATAGCACATCATCATCCCCACGGCCAACGGTACTCGATTTATCAAAACTGTCGTTCGAACAACAACGAGCGCGCGCGCGATATACGTATAGGTGAGATTTTTCGTTTTTTTTTTTTCCGTTTCGTAATAATTATTATTATTATTTTATTTTTTCCCCACCGCTATCGTATTAGTTTTTCTCTTTTTCCTCCGGCGCGGCGGCGGCGGCGGCGAATTCATTAAAATATTTTCGCTCCGACGAAATATTAATCAACGGGGATCTCGCGAACAGACGGTCTAGACGCATAAATTAATACGCGCATTGACACCGCAAAATAATCCGGTCTTTTCGACACGTATATATTTTAAGTGAATTACTGTAAATTATCATATTTGAAGAAGAAGGAGAAGGATAAGTTATTGTTTGGGTAGGTAAGGTTCGAGGGGTTAATGGGAAGGATTTGAAAGGATTAAACCGTCATCGTTATCGTTATTATTATAATACTATTAATATCAGTATAACATTGAATAACGTTATTATCGTCGACGAAGACGATAATTTCATGACGCGTTCTAATTATTGTCATCAACGCGAAATAATAAATACCTCGGAGAACACGCGCGCATTGTTGTTTTCGCGCGGATTCTTCGGCGTATTTAGAAAATCCGGACGTCGCGGTTTTTTCTCGAAAACTTTTCCGGACCTCGAGAATATAACATAATATCGAACTCGTGAATGGAAAACCAATCGACGAGACGCATTTGAATCGTCGAGGTTTTCGCGTGTGGACTTTTTTTCTCGTCATACTTTCTAAATCACGCGAAAACCTCTCGGGCTAGTAAAATATTATAAAAAGTAATTTCTAATAACACGGGTTTTTACAAAACGTATTCGAATAAGCGGAATAAAAATGTTCAATTCGCCTTACGTATTTTTATTAACATTTTTGATTTGGTAGCGCACTACGAGTGCCTCCACACGAGGAGACGCAGCACGTTCACCTAGTGTTGTTATTATTACTTTTTCTTTTTTAATTGAAAAGAATTCAATCGAATCGTCCGCCAAGCGACGACGGGCACGAATAGTTTCCGTCAAATAGTTTTTTTTTTATTATAAATCACGCGGTTTCTTTTTTGTCCAACGAGTAATTTGAGTAACACAATACATATGAATATATTATGAATGTGAAATATGATTGCTTCGTCCGCGCGTGACATATTATTATTATACTAGGGTGTGTTAGGATTCCGAAGCAAACATTTTCGTTTTTTTTTTCTTTCTATATTTACTCGCCCACGTGAGAAAAATTATCTCTGTGCGAAAACGCGTTTCGCCGCGTTAAAATGCGAAAAACACGAATATTCCAAACTCACTGGATACAGACACACCCACGTAAAACCCCGAATGTCACCGATATCGCGTGCCGTCGCCAACGTTTAATCTATTATACGAAATAATATGTACGCCGATTGCCGGTCGAGTCGACGATTTATTTATGATTTTTAATCAAAAACGATTGTTTTTCATCGCGCCGACGACGTGTTTTTATTTTCGCCGTCGTCGTCGCTTTCATAACCGACGACGGATAAAACAATCAAACCGAACGTAAAATACATTAAAAGCAAAATAATTGTATTTGTTTTGGGTTTAAACGGGAATCGTGTCGTCGTAGAGACGGCCGATCGGATGACGGCGGCGTTAATGTATTGTGTACACAAAGTGCACGACAACTATTTTAAGTGAACGGCATAGGTCCCCGCCGCATAATTGCGTGCCTACACTTTTCCCGTCGATTTCCGATGTAATCGAAAACGATACGACAAAAACAACACGCCGTCCGATATCGTTTTCGTAAACTCGGGAACACGGCACCGCGTCAATATACGAGTATATACCAGAACTGACCGACGTGAAAGAAATAAAAAAACGATCACGTTTGTACCATCTTTTGCCGGTCGGGAGGGGATTAGACACGCAGAATACGTTATCATAATATCCGCGCGTCTCGCCGTCGGGGCCGGTTCACATTCCGAAAGCGCCTTTTCATCTCGCCGCGCGATATTTTTCACGTTTACACGCGGCGGACAGAATAATTTGAAAATATATTACGACGATAATAATTATAGAAAATAATTCCGAAGTATAAAACCGAATATTAATGATGGCGAAACGATTTCTCGTCCGAGTAGAATACGAGTAATATGTATAAAATCGCGTCGAATTTACGGCTCGAAAGTGCCCCCGGACGCAACGCTGCGGCGCCGCGTCACGTAACTACTATATATACGTGCCCGTCGTCGAAACGAGATCAAAGCGAAAGTGGAAACAACGCATTAAACGACGGGAAAATAACCGAGGGTTAATTTATTGCGGTGTCAATATTACACAACGGCCCGCGTTAATAAATTAGGCGCCGTATTGTTTGAACCGTGGCGGTTTTTTTTTTCCCCGCGCGCGAACAACATCAATAGGACACGAAAAAGCACAAACGCGAAAAAATCGCGGCCATCGAAACCTCCGCTCCGGCGGGGACGAGGAGGGGCACAACACGAGAGATAATAATGGAAAACGCGCGCGCGCGTAATAATTACAAAATATTATTATATAAAATAATTTCAATGCAAACTATTATAAATATAAAATATTTAAACGATATAGTGAAATAAAATAAAGGTCTTGTGTATTATAAGTAAGAGTGTCGGGCGCTCTCGACTTTTTTGCACTTATATAATACTCGAGGCAAGACCTTTGTTTTATTATTGTTTAAATATTATATATTTAATAGTTTGTTGTTATAATATATGAGTATTATTAACCGTTAAATAATAATACGTATATAATTATTGTACTTTGTTTATTTTCTATTTTTTTATGCGTAATACGAAACACGAAAATACGCGCGGAGCGAATGAAAAAATAAACGCTCGAACGAATCGAGTTTCGAAGGGAAAAAAATTCTCAGTCTTATAGCGCGCCGATTCGCGGAAAGGACGAAAATAAAATAATTTCCACTCGCATATCGAGTTGCATAACGATAATAATAATTATTAACGACTGCGCGCGTCGGCGAAATAAAATCCATCGCGCGATGAAAATCTTATATATAAAAATGAATCGCAAAATGTGTTGTAAGCGCATAACTCAACAACCCCTGAACCGATTTCGCTAATTCTTTTTTGATAATATTCCTTGAAGTACGAGGATGGTTTTTACGGAGAGAATTATTAAGAAAATTAACCCTTAAGGGGTTAAAAGGGGTAAAAATGGAAAAAATCCTGAGTCACTGGAGCTTTGTGGTATTAAATTTTGTCAATAGTTTCATTTTATATAGCAGAGGCCCCTAAAGAAAGGATTTTCCAAAATTCGACCCCTAAGGGGGTTAAAAGGGGTAAAAAAGGTGAAACTAGAAAAATTCGCCTGGCTGGAACTGCTGGAGCTTTGAGTATGAAATTTGGTCAGCAGTTTCGTTTTATATGGTGGAGACCCCATGGGAAAGGATTTTCCTAAATTCGACACCTACCGGAGTTAAAAGGGGTAAAAGGGGTAAAAATGAAAAAAACTGATAAAATATAAAGTTATACTGCACACGGGCGAAGCCGGGTTATTCAGCTAGTATAGTAATAATAATAAATGTAAAACGATACGGGTCCTTTTACGCGACGTTTCCGATTTTTTAGTCTTCACGCGATATTACGACGTACCGGAAATCGAATTCCGCGTCCCGACGGATGTAATAACTCGAAAAGTATGCGGGGCGATAGGGGGGAAGGGGTGAAGGAACCGGTACACGCTCGTGTGGGCGCGCGAGTTAAATATTTCGAGTTATTATACTCTGCTCGGTCGCGAATCCGTAGCAGACATTAGATATCGAGTTATAAAGAATATGCATTTCGAGTCTTACCTTTCCGTTCGGAGATCTGGACAAAGTGTTTAGACGATTGTTCGACGGCGAGCCCGCGGCACTTGCGCAGACGCGGAAATCGGCAGCTTATAGATTTTCTGTTGGAAATCGCGCGTCGATGTTCTATGCTTGTAATCTATGCGCGTCCAATACGCGACGGTACAAACATAAAACGATGTTTTGTTATGGAATATTAGACAAACTATATACGTTCGGGGGGGACGGAAGAAAAAATATCGGAATAAATAAAGGATATTTCAGTAGACTGCGGAGAAAATAACGATATTCTGTTTACCGAGAAGCAACAGGCCACGTTTCGCGTACAACAATACTGTTTTTATTTTATCGTAAAAATAACTATAGCTCCGTTTTACGTACACTTAAGTAAATATAGATTTTGTTATTTATACGTTTCGTCGGAATATCATCCCCTCCTCTCCGGCGGGTTTCTTCCGAAACGAATATTTTTGTTTTAATTTTTTCACCGCTCGGCAGGAGGAGAGGAAAATGTAAAATCGTTTTTATTTTCATTTTTTTTTTTCTTCAAATCGCTCGAAAACGATATCGCGGTTCCGCGATATTGTTTTTGTCGTGTCGGCGACGGGATTGTTATTGCCGGTCGGCCCGATTCGACGGACAAATATTTACGTTTTATTTTCCACGCGCGGCGTTCGCGTCCGAATCGATTCGGCGAGCTAATAATTACTGTATAATAATTATACTGTATAATTTCGTCGGTGCGGATTTCGATTTCCATAAAATCATATCAATCGGAAACGAAAACACTAATGCAATAACATACGAACGATCGAGCAGAGCTCTTACTCGCGCGAGTGTGTTGTTGCGCGCTCGCTCGTTAATATTATTATCACATTCACTGCGCGAAAACAAAGGAAACGCAAACCGCGCGACTCGTCCCCACCCGTTTCTCAGGCGATATCTTTTCAGCGCGATTTCCGTCGATCCGCGCCGAAACGTTTCGCACTATTGATCATCGATCGATCTCGAGTACTCTGAAATCCTCACACCTCGCGAACAATATTGTACACGTAACAACCGAAACGTTTGTCCGTGCTGTGGAAAAGAACGAGGAACGATTGACAACAACAATATGGTTCAAGTGAAGAAAACAGATTTATTTTTGCGAGGTCGATACATTGAATTGTTTGACAATTTTCAGTATCGTCTGGGTTATGGCATTTTTGAGTTTGAGACGAGTGGACTACATAATATGGTATAGTTTCTCAACAGTTCTGAAACAAATAAAACAAATTCATTTAATGACCGTTGAGTTCAAGTGACGGAGTGTATCGTGAGGCTCGACCAAATCAACAGCGAAATCGCAAACATCGTTTTTTATTTTTAAATAATTAAATACATTTCGATTGAAAAGACGAATTTTTACTTTGAATTTTTAAAAGTACAATGTAAATATGCCACATAAAAAAAAAATCTCACGTTTAAGATTTAGCATTTTTTTTTGTACCATACGCGATTTGATTTATCGTGAAAAGTAATATTATTAAAAAGGAAATTCCAAAATGACGAGTCGATATTAAGTTTCTTTTTATGAAAAACAAATCGAATCAAATCATACGGACGCAATATTATTTCTTTAGACTCGTAATAATATTTGAAATCGTGATAATTTCAAACGAAAATAATATTGCGACATTCTATCGTAAAAAAAACGAATTCTTGTTTTGAAATCGATTCAGACATCAGATAGAAATATCTAAAACCTCTATCTCTGGTCGTATTAAATCTTTTAAATGTTATGTATTCAAAATGGTATTTAAATATTTTCTAAAAAACACTTAGGTAAATGAGCACTCGGGCAAGTGAGCACTTAATTATTGTTATCATATTTTTATTTTTTTTTATTAATGTTTTAGTTTCGGCAAGGAAAAGGTGCGTCATATAAAAATGGTCGGTAATAATTTTCGATAAAAAATATCATAAATATTAAGAAAAAAAGTTTGAAATTCGACACGACTTTTTCAAGTAGTTTCGAGAAAAAAGAGGGAATTTATTGTACGGCGAGTATATAGAGTTACAAACGGCATTTTGTGAAATGAAATTCGATAAAAGGTATTTTTCGAAAACTCGTTAGTTGATCGAGAATTTAACGGAAGAAATGATTTTCGAATTTCTAGTGCGTATTTTAAAAGTACTCACCATCGATTGGCTGGTGGCTGGAGCGGCCTTGGCGACGATTTTGTGGGCCTTGGCAGATTGGACTTGTCCGACGACGACGATGTTCATTGATACCTTTTCAGCGCCCATTTTTGGTTTTGGTTGGTTTTTTTTTTTTCGTAGAACAAAGTGAAGACTGTAAACAGAAAGTTTCAAATGAAAAACTATTGATTTCGACAATAGTAAAATATTATAAACACTGTTTGTACTCACCAAAGATTAGATCTGTACGAAAAAGTGCGTTATGCTCGAATCGAATGCACAGCTCGTATTTATATACGGCCCCGCGGCGCCGGAACGGTAGGATGGCCCGGTGGCGTGATTACGCGTCACGTAGCTCATTGGTTTGTTCGCGGCATCGTACGATTTTGAATATTTACTAGTTTTGTGAAAAAAAAAGCGCGCGACCGCTTGAACTCCGAGTAGGTTATCGAATTTTATAGAGAACGTTGTTGTTTTGCTTCCGACGAGTTTTTTTTTAATTATTATACGTTCTAACTTTTCAAAAGTTCGCGTTGGAAAACGAGATCGGTGCGACCCGCAACGCTCCGTCGTGTGCGCTCTATTCGTTAAGTCCGAGTGTTCAAATCGTCGCTAAAATATTGTTTAACGATGATATTTCACGATTTTGATATTTTTGAAAATCGCGGCCAAGAAATAGACAAAAGAGCGCACGCTCGTTTACGATAAAATCTCAATCGATTCCCGACACAAGCCTGTTCGGAATCGTTTTTATTTCAAAGACCGCCGCCGCCGCCGCGTAAATCTAAAACCATATTGACATTGTGTATATTTTTTCTAGTCCGCGAGACAGCTCGAGCCAACGAACCCGGTTCGCGGCAACAAATGTTAACGACCGCAAATTTATTATTTCCATACGTTTGGCGAGCTCTCGAAGACTTGCGATAATTTTTTCAACGCGTATTTTCGGGCGCCCGCAGAAATTTTTTCAGAGACGTTGAAAGTCACTCGAATATTCGCGACTAGAATTTCGTATATTTAAAACGCGTTTGGTTTCATTTCTTATCGACAATTTGTCGACGTTAACGATAACTACAACGATTCACGAGCTAAACGTGATTTCTATTGCTCACAATTTCGAAAACCCAATAAGTGGAGCCACTACCCCGTTTCCAAGAGGGAATAGGGTCGCTTGTGTTTTGACTGTGACTTGATCTTAAACGATTTCCAAGTGTTAGAAGCGAACACGGAAATAAGTCAACGTAGTTACTCGACGCCGATGCGGCGAAACTTATTACTCGATTGACTCGTGTTACGCTATGTCCTACGTGAATCCGGCGAGTACGGCGAACGCGTTGCGGTGCGTCCGATGCGGCGACAAAAATAAACAAACCTGTAGTAACATGTCTGCGTTTCCAATGTCGCCGCTCGTACGAACGATCGAATTCGTTCGGACGCACCGGATGGTTTGTAAAAACAAAACAGTTTGTTTTCGTCGCCGCACGTTGCTGCGTTTGTACGGCTAGTTATTGATAAATTCTATTATGTTTATAAGCATATTAAGTATATTTTCATATATTTTCATATTTTGTGTATTTTTTTTCGTATTAACAAATAAAATTATTATATTTTATAATTAAATAATATATATATATATATATATATATTTAAATAAATTTTAATTGAGGATACAAGTGGTAAAATTCACCGAAAACCAAACGATCATCGTAAATAAATGAATTTTCCCTTGACCTTTTATTTTTTATATAATTTTTGTACAATAAGTATTTCAATGTAGTTCTTTCACACAGTAACATTTTTTTTTGTAAATTTAGATTCATAGTGAATATTGTATATTTTTGTTATTAAAGTGTAAATTTACTAATATTAAAAACGAATTCGTTCGCACCGCAACGCATCGCCGGATTCACATTGGACACGGCGAAAAACGTCCGATACGTACGGTGCGAATTCGTTCGCACCGCAACGCATCGCCGTACTCGCCGGATTCACGTAGGACATAGTCGAAATAATATATTCGTCGGCGGTAAGTTTTAAAACGGCTCGTCTGTCGATCTCAACTAAATATGCGATTGCACTTTTGCTCGCCACTATCGGTTGAGTATAATATTATATGTAATCGTATTATATGAATTCGTCGACTCGAGATCGTCGTCTTCTGACGTGGAAACCTAACGAAATCCTGGGGGAAAAAACCACGTGCAAAATAACCAATGAAAAAATCGCGCGCAGTAATAATAATAACACTACCGGACGAATATAGTTTGAAACGACGATAACGCGGCGGCCGGATCGGTTTGTCGAACACGCGCGTTATGTATATTCGTGATATTTATAATCCGGACGTCACACGATCTGCCGTACGAATGTTTCACTAATATATCGATCCTGCAGCGTTCAATATTATTATGATTTACAGTATAAATTCGTGTTCGATTACACGTTTTTGTAAATACGACTCCGGGGGGGGGGGGGGCTGAGGACGTTTATCGATCGATGGTGGTCGACAGATCGAAAGTCGCGGAACTGGCGACGATTTGCGTCGAAACATCATTATACTCGTCGCACGCGTTACAATAAAAATACGTTAGGCGTTGCCGAGCTAGATTAGCCGGTATGAAATGTGATATTACGGGGGCAGTATTCGAGACGATAACGGTTTACGCGTTTTTTCGTACAGTAAAAATGTAATAACGATGATGATGATAATAATAATAATAAACAACAAACCGCTGGCCAGAGTTTCATTTCATCTCTCGAGCTTATCGAGCACAAAAAGAACATTCGAAACAATAATACAATATCGTAGGCCGCGGAAAGTGGCGCCGTTTATTTCGATCCGAGCAACGGGGCGATGCGGTGGCGCCACTAATGCGACGCGGTACAATCGCTATACAAAATTATCGGGATCATCAAGGACATATTATATTATAAAAAAAATAATAATATAAAGTCCACAAACACGTTTGCGCGTAGGTATATATAGTCGCTATATGCTCCGATAAGAAAATAAAAAAATATAAAGATAACAATTCGATCGCCCGTCGTGTTGAATGGCTTTTTTTTTAATCTATTCAACAGACTAGGCACACGTTCGTGTTTTACCAACGCGATAATTAGAAGAAATAATGGGCAATGTTACTTTTTTTTATTTAGAAAACGTGCGAATAAAAACGAGAACTCGCGTCTATTCAGAAGAACAACGATGATATTTTTAGACGGGGTTACATAAGATCGGACGCGCGGAGTCGTCGTCAAGATTATTATTTAACAAAAGATTTACATGAAACATCACCGGGATGTATGATAATAATTGTTTACGAACCGTCGCGAGAGGTTTTGCGCGAAAAAAGTAGAGGACCTTTTATTTTTACGCGAAAAAAATAGGAAAAAACCGAGCCGGCAATCGAGTCGGTTAAAAATCGACGGACAGGTGTGGTTCTAGAGGTATAGCTGTCGCATCGCGTGTAGTCGATATAAAAAACGCGTTCTTCTTCAACGTATTATAATTCATTTTTGAGATAAACCCAGAAGGTCGAGCAACACGACTCTCGAGGAAAGCCACTGCGATCGCGCGATACAACAAACAACAAATCATTCGTTTATTTTGTTTTAGGACTCGAAATCGTGAACCCTGCGTTGACCTCTTCGAGTTGATAATAATTATTGATTTTTGTTGTTTGTTTTTTTTTTTATCGCGGTAGCATAATAATATTACGCAAACAACAGCGATAAACTAGCCTCTTTCGATCGTCGTTTACTTTCCGACGATCGTTATTGATTACTTTTATCGCAAGACTACGTATTATTATCATAATGTATAACTATTACCGCAACAACAATTTTTTTTCCCCCTTTTTATTTCGAAGGGTCATTTGTGGGTCACGTTTGATTATTTCCTCGGAATAATTAGTCGTCGTTAAATTTCCATGGACGTAAAACGTCGTGTAATTATAGACGCCGCCGCCGCGCCGGCAACGTTTGAGATTTCGTTATTTTTCACTCGGTCCGTAAATATTATTAATCCGAATCGATCGACAAAACGCGTATTCGATGGAAATCAGAAAATTAGAAACATTTAAACGCACGACGTTATTGTTATATATATTGTTCATAATATAAAGCCGGTGGTGTCGCTTTGAAGGCCTTTGACGATTTTTCTGGTACTAAAAATTTTCAATTTTATATCTCAGACTATAAATATAAAGTATTCGTTTTATGTTTTCGATTCTATTATATTTTTACGATTGTAAAAGCTATATACGAGCTCACTAATCAAGTCTCTAATCTCATATTATATGAGTGGGTTAAAGCCATAGTGGTGTAAGTCATATTTTTTGTAAAAACGAGTCATATATTGTGGGCATATCTTTGAAAGTCAATTTATTGAAAGGCAAAGTGAAGTAAGTCAAACTTCTACCACTAGATTTGACCCTACAGGTAATAATTTCATCCGGGAATTTATTTTTGAGTTTTTAATAAACCGTATTGTTACTCAGGTTTACATGAATTTACACCACTATGGCTTTAACCCACTCACACATTACATATGATTAAATTTTACGACAATCGCGTGTTCCGACGTTGAAAACGTTTGTGATCGTGTGTTTTAGTTCGGATCGTTTGAACAAACTGTGCAACAACGCGCAGACGACGTCTTTCTATTGATTTATAGTGAGAGAAAAAAACAAAAAACGTAATAAAGACAATCGTTCGGCGCGAATTACGCGGCGGATTATTTGCCCATCGGCCGCGTTTCGGACGACCATCAAACGACGATCGCGATAAATCGGTACGTCTGTATAATACACCTCGCTGGAAACGTCGCGCCGCGCCGTCGGCGTTACGTTTAATTACCGGTTAACCGTATATTATAATCCCGCGAGCCGTCCCGGACCGACTCCTATTCGATTGCGGTGCGAAAACAATTAACCGCGCGGCCCGTGTTTTGTTTGTGACGCCGCGATCGAATTATTATTATTATTATTATTATTATTTCCGACCGACCGTATAATAATAATAATAATCTAGCTAATTATGACCGGCCGATATATCAAAGCGCAAATGGAAAAAATCAACGCCAAATATTATATATACGCGTTTATTTCGACGGAAACCTAATGCACTGGATTAGCCAGTGGCGGAACTACGTCATATAGATAATATAGGTGTGATTTCACACGGGCGCATAGGTTAAATCCAACCAATTAAACTTGGAAAATTACAATTTAAAAAATCAAACTAAAAACCTCGTAAAAGTTTGTTTTTAGTTATAAAATATGTTATTTCACTCATTCAAGTCGAATTTTCAACCCGAAACGCGTATAAAAGTATAGTAAAATTTTTACTGGGTATAGAATTAAAAATGTAATTCTGTTTTGATTGAATTAATATACTAATAGTTAATGTAATTATTAGAAAAATTCTTCAACATTTATAAAATTCTATCCTAGCAATAGGGCTTCCATGAAAACGGATTAGTATACACGGTTGTATGAAATATGAAATGTTTCCTTCGCGGCCATTGCGGTAGTCGGCGCTCAGAGTATATATAAAAATATCACGATAGCGCGTTGTCTGTTACACGACTGGGCGGAAAACCCGCGCGAGAATTTCACGCGAAACTATCCGCGCGAATTCCCGTTTGTCGGAGATTTAAGGACGTTTTAAGATATCGTTTTTCAATTACACCGTCCCCCCGGTCCGCGGCCGACGAAAAAATCAATAAAGCTTTTGTCGTTTCGAGAAATCTCGCTCATCTCGAATAGAAGAAAAAAAACAACCATATCTTCAGTATTTAAGGGAGTTTTTTTTTCCGATCAGTTTTTACCCAACCCGCCCGCCGACCGACAAAATCTCAATTCCTAGACGCGCGTTAAGAATCGATCCGACAGTTTGTTTTCGTATTATTGTGTTATTATTACAGTATAAACGTTCGACGTATATGATTTAGTTAATGTCCACGTCACTACTCCGGCACCGCCCGTAGAAAATCCTGGGACGGATCGAAACGACAAACGTAGCGCACACTTGGCTTGAGATTTTCAACGAGCGGCGACGTAGCGGCCGATACGAAGCGCGAACAACACTCGCACAAACCGAAAACGTACGTCGTCGTCGAACTCGATAGATCGCCTCGAAATCCGGACCGAACTACTATAGGCACTGCAGTGGCGTATATAGGATTTAATTTCGGAGGGGGCCGATTATGTATTTAGAGTTTAGGGAGAAATGACTGAGGAGGCACAATGACAAATATTGCTTAAACGCTAAAAGACCTTTGGACTATTTGGACTATCTACCTACCTATCTACCGACTACACAGACTACAGCCTGTAGTCTACAGGCTATACAATTTTTATTATCTTATCGCATAAGCAACGGTTTCGTTCCCGACGATATGATAATAATCGGTGTCTTAACAAATTTTCGGAATTACTCCTCAGCCATAAGTTATTATTCATGTCCAAAATAAAATGTTTTAATAATTTTGTTTTTCATTTCGGGGGGGGGCCCGGGCCCCATCGGCCCCCCCATATATACGCCTCTGAGGAACTGTGCCTAGGGCCTACGAACATTTTAGGGCCTACATAAAATAAAATGTGAGGCTACGATTTTTTTGTATACGGGGAAGAAATATGCAAAATTGAAAATTGTATACAAAACAGTTGCTAAAATTAAATACTTCAAATATTAATAATAATTATTAAATATATTTAGAGTAAAATTAAATGTTTTTAGGATGTGTTAAAATTGTTATCAAATATAAAATAAATAATAAAAGTTATCATGTATAAAAGTTAAGATTTTTATGTTGTAAATATTTTCGATTTAAAGGCTTAACACTGAGATTCAACACTACCTCTGAACCTCTCCCGAACATAAGGTTTTTTTTTTATCATTTTAATACTGTACACCAGGACCGTAGCACAATGGGAAATAAATAGGCACTGTAGGGCCTAGGGCCTACGATAGTGTTAATCCGGGCCTGCGCGCGGTAAAATATCTCTCCGAAGCCCGACGAGTGTAAAACAAGAAGAAAAAAACCGCCGTCTTGATAAATTCACTAACAATTGAATAATAACCGTCGGATGTTTTTCCCGCCGCGATAGTTTATCGTGTTTCGAATTCGAGTGCAGTCGTCAGAGACGAGTATTAACACAATATAAAACAACTCGCCGTCGTCGTCGGTAAAAACGAGAAACTCGCGCGCGAACCTTTATTCGTACGGGCACTACAGTATTATACGGCGTATGCGATAATAATGTTTATATAATTAAGTGCGGTCGCATGAAATTAATTAAAAAAAAAAAACGACAACAAAAGTTATACGCCGCCGAATTCGACGAGTGGTTTTTTGCCCCCCTCCCGTAGCCGTTTGATCGAGCCGCCGCCGCGTACCTATACGTACGTACACCGCTCCGGGGCCGAAACGCTGCGGCGGCTCGCGTATAAATATATACGTACACATTGAACGACGATTGTACAAACTTTGCGGCGACCGAAAGTACACGGACCCGATCTCGAGATATTAGTGCCCGGAGCGAAACCCGTGATTCGGGGGGGACCACCGCGTTTCTTCCGACGATATAAATGTTCACTGTTGCCGCAATACAAACTCGTCGAAACGATCGGTAAATATTTTATGACCGACAGCGAGGGTGGGGGAGAATATATTCTCAAACGGTATATGATTCGGTTGAAAGAAACAATATCATAGAATATAGTGCTGTCCGAGTCGCCGATAAACCGTTCGAATTCGGCAGCCCGGGTTCGAGGATTCCCGGGATCTTTGCGCGTTAGTATATCGGAGGACGTGACTCGAACGATAATTAATAATAATTACGCGTTGCCGTCGTACGCGAACGGCGAAACGTTCGTATAGGCGTGACTAGACTTCATTCGCAGAGGGGGGAAAAAAAAAGAAATCGCGATACGTTTCGCGTGGTGTCGATGTTTTTTCTAGCGCTCGTATCTGCTGCTCCGATTTCCGGCGAATTTTTAAATACGCGCACGCGGGAAATTTTTAGGAAGAAATGCGCATTAGCAGACGTCACGTTATAATATTACGTTCGATCGGAAGCATCGACACGAGTCAGACGTCGGCGCCGCACGCGAGGGACGTCGTCGTCGTGTGCGCCGCACGAGAATTTTATTGGATTAAATGAAAAAGTCCGTCCGCCGTTCTCGGATGATAAATTGACTGTCGGCTCATCTTTTTTATTATTTACAACGTTCTCGATCAATTACGACGAGAACTGACCCCCCGACGATAACGTTTATTACGCACTCGAACGCAGTTTGGAAATATTTATCACGTCTCTCCGAGAGAAACGACGTACGAGACAATAATATAATATACGTATTTCGTAAACGAATGGAAATCAACTGTTTTCGTTTCGTCCTTAATGTCGCGTCGAATTTAGACGGATATGAGGAGAAATCGTCGGCAGAGAAGCCGGTAGTATTAATCGCAACAGATCGCGTCCGTCGACGGTGGCGGAAACGATATCATCGCCCGACGCGTATAATAATATCGCAGACGTTTATCGAAAAACACGGGGGCGAAAAAATCGCCCGACAAATCAACAGTTGCAGAGGAGAAGAGACAACGTTGTTATAGCCGATCGAAATGAAAATACGACCGTAGTCGTGTTTAACAAAACAATCGATCGTCACATAATAATATCGATCGCGGCGTTATTATCGTTTGAATTATTATTGTTTTTTTAATAAGCCCCGGCTGCGGATTCGAATGGGCGTGTATTGATCTTGTGATATAAAACAACGCGGCGCGCTTATATTATATTATGCAAATTTTTATCGCGCAAACGGCACGACGACGACGACGACGACGCAAAGGATAATTTATGCGGCGTATTATGTTACATATTATTATTATTATTATTATTATTATTACCCTCGTTAATATCGTATACAGCGTTATTATTGTATTGTATAACCGAAAAATTGTATAAAACGCGTTCGACCGACATCATAAAAATTTGAACTCGAAAACGTATGTATGTGGGCGGCGGTGTCGGACACCCCCCCGTCCCCGACTAGACTGAAAATAAAGCTTTTTCGTCAAACGTTTTTTCGAGCGTTCCGCGAATATTTTTTATCAATGATTTTACGGTTCCTGTATTATAATTATTGTTATTTTATTTTTTTTTCCACGAAAACGTTATTCGTTTTACTCGAACAAACACGCGTATCGATCGTTATTGTATCACATCGGAATTCAAAAAAAACATCGACGAGGTATTTTCACGTCGGCCCCCGAGTGAAAAATAGTCCCCGCGGCGTCTATTACTCGTTTTACTTACTCGTTAGGATAATAATATGAGGATCGTGTAATTTTTCTACGCGCGAGAGAGAGAAGTGGGCAATCGTTAAATATAGTTTAGAATTTAAAACAATCGAAATCGATTGCGACCGCGCGTGTAAAGAAAATACGAACACATGAAAACACGTCGATATTATCCGCGGCGGTGTGGGCAGTGATCACGGCGAATTCTCGCGGGGCTTCACACTCTGCACAATGTTACCGCGCGTACAGGTATATCGACGCCCCGCGTGAATTATTGCGTCGATATTACAAGCGCAGACACTGGGGGAAAAAAAATGTATTTTTGGTTCTCTCGTTTTTTTTGTTTTTTCTACACACGTCCGTACCGTACGCATATTACATTACGGTACACGTATATTTATGAATTATATAACGCATCGGCGCTGACGAACGTGAAAATTTATTTCGGAAAACAAACGGGTTAACGGGCAACACGGTTTTAAACTCGCGGCGCGCGGATAGGAGTACTCGTTAAAAAAAAACACCAGGCTTGACGGACGGCACGCATGGGCGGGCAATAAAAGAGCGCGTACCTACAACGGTTACTATCCACATGCGTTCGGCGGAACATAAATCGAAGAGTCGCGCGTAATAATATGTATATGGGACGAGACCGTCGCTACGAGCTTTCGGACCGGCGCGTTTGTGTTTTTTTTTTAATGTTTTTTTATCGCGACCAGACGGGACTCGCAGTCGCGCATAACTCGCGCGAGCGAGCGTATGTATACACGCGCACATACATAAAACTATATACATATGTACGGTATATATATTATATATACGCATCGTGTCATGCTTTATTCGTTTGATATCGTACAGTTGATGTACGTGCGCGTTTACGGATTTTAATTATCATTCGTCACTGGACGGGGAGAACACGTCGGCCGAAACGTCGTCACGTCGTGTTTTCTCGCGCGGCTGCGACCACGGTGCCGCGTTAAAAATATTGCGGTTAAACGAAATCGATTCATCGTACGATAAAAAAATTTATAGAAAAAAAACCGCGTCATAATCGGCCGTTGGATTTGATCATTTCCGTTTTCGATTCGTTCGCGGACACCTCGGGGCGCGACCGCCGGATTTTCATAGCATTTTATCGTCGTCAACTAGTATGTGGTATTAAACCGCGGCTCTCGCACGACCGACTCGGATAATCTTTATTCTAAATAGCACGGACGTTAAGAGAAAAATTTTCCTCTAAAAACCGACAGTCGTGTACATTCTTAAATAAAGGCCTGGAAAATATACGAGCTCCTAAAAAGTTGAGCACGTAACAACTGCCGCAGATTCGGCGGAAATGCAGCAGTCAAATAGTTCAAATTGTTACGAGCTTAATATTTATTTTCGACTAAACCTTTCGACGTTTAAATTCACACAGATTCGCACGACCATAGCCCGCAACTAGGCGGCATCGACCTCAAATAAATAGACCGAAATAGGTTCTAATCCATACGCGATTTTAAAACGATAGCGTTTCGACATTTCTCCGCGGCGTATGAACCAGTGAGTTTTATCGCCAATCGTTTTCAACACAAGACAAACACTATAAATAATATAGCAATATTTTTATTTGATAATTATATTCTAAAAATCGAATCGCGTCGTCGACATCTTATTGTTTTTATTTCGCGTTACAAACATCAGTCTTTTTAAAAAGACTGCTCCCTTTATACCCTTGCCCCCCATTTTATCGCGTCGTGTCGGCCGCGAAAGAATCTTATTGTCAGGACCTTTGGCGCGAGAAGGGTGCACCTGCTGCGATAATCTATCGGGCGTCCCCCGACCTAGGTGTAATGATAGTGTCTGTAATTAAAGTGCGCGCGCTGCAAAACAATAATATTATTATTTCAACGAATCCGGCGTTTTCGCACGCCATTTATTACGTAATAGACGAGGAGACGAGATACAATTTACACGGCGAAATCGACAAATAACCGGCGGCGGCGTATATTATAATACCCCGTAATATTATGTGCTCTCGCGCGGTATTGTTATTGTTATTATTAATATTAATTACCTTTTGTCCCGTCGTCGGTGAATAATAATATTATTATTACGCGCGCTAAATAATTATTGTATCGTTCATGTCGTTCACGCGACAGACTAGGTGTGGCGGGGTAATTCGACGCCGGACGACAGGCCGAGCTTTATGATTATGACGTGCGGTAAACGACATCGTCGTCGACGTATTTTTTACAAATATAAGGTTTTGAGTTTTTCGCGCGCGTTACGACCGCGACACGGCGGCAGTCGGTTACGTAAAGCTACGCGCTGCTTTAAAAGCGCCCAAAGTCGAAACGTTTTTTTTTTTTTTCCGATTGAAAGTCATAGATTTTCCGAAACAGACACGGCGTCGATTTCACTGTTACCGCGCGCCGTTATCGTTTCGATCGAGTACAGAGCTCGTGGGCCGAGGTAAACGAGTTGAAAATGCGACAATAATCTCTCCGTAGTAGTGTTGCACAACGATATGTTTTCAATTATCGATATCGAATCACATATATCGATATCGTATAACAAACGATATCGATATCAATATACGATATATCGATACGCGCGACAATGGACTTGTTTTTTATTTAACATTATACCATTGGTATCCACTTTAAAGCCTAAAATTAACATAGACGATCGACGGAAATAACGAGACTGAAATTGTATTGCGATATGCCGATTTAATATGTTCATTATGAGGGCTTTATCGTTTTAGTATTGCTTATCGTATATAATATTTATCGTTCTTTGATTTACTGTCAAAACTTAAATAAATAGAAAATAGAAAATAGAATGAATCGATTATCGATTATCGATGTACTTTCAATAAATTAGTCACATCGATATCGGTAAAATGGTTCGATACCGATATCGATATCGAAATACGATATCAATGTGCATCACTACTCCGTAGGTATTTAAAAAACCGCTCGACGTCGTATTATCGTAGTCCCGAGTTATGACAGCGAACAGTTTACACAATAGTCGTATTATAAGTTTGTATTCTCATAGCGCGCGCGGTGTTAAAAGTATATTCGAAGACTTCGGACGGTTATCGTGTCGAGTCGAACGTACAAAAGTCGAGTGTTATAATGCGCGGATTATCCGACACGGCTCGGCGACTGTTTTCTTTCCAGTCGTTAAAACGCGTATTATATACCTCCTGACCGACAACGAATCGACAACACGTCGTCGACGTAAAAGGTGCGTTTGAAAACGACGCGGCCGGCCGAAGATCTCTTCGCGCGTACGGAAATAATATTAACAACTAGACGAAAAAATGTCAAGAAAACCGATTTATCGAACGCGTGCTTTTACAGCACCACCCGCGGGGGATGTGTGTTACGAATCTTTTTGAATCAGTCAGTTTTATTCGTTTCGAGGCGTACGTACCGCATAACGTGAGTTCGAGCGAGACGGAATTATAAGAAAAATAATAATAATCGGTCGAGCCGCACAACTCTCTCTTAATGTACACGCGCGCACTTTACAAATGATTCGTTAAAACTCTCGAATCGAATGAATTCGGGTCTGCTTCGTAGCAGCGGAGATGACTACGCGAAAACAAACACCCACGCGTCGATAACGAATTAATAACGAACGAATAAAATTGATAATATCGCGTACAGCGTGCGGTACACGAATATAGGTGTAGTTTGAGAAAAAAAGGCTTGACCTACTTTTGAAAAAAAAAAACATATTCCAACGCAGCCTCTTGACTTTTGTATTGATTTTTATTCAAATTGATTTTGTTACCCGTCGTCGTCGTCTTGAAATAATAATATAATATGTATTTTAATATATACATGTAGTTCTCTCTTCTTTTTTTTGATACGAGAACGTTAGATAAAATTTCGTCTCGAAACATAATAATGCAATTCCGAGAAATCGGTAACGCGAAATACAAAGGGGAGGAAAAAAATAAAACATTTCAATCTGTATAATTTAAAATATACAAAATAAATTATTTCGCGTATTGAATAACGCGCGGCGGCGTAGAGACAACGGGACACGGCGCGTTTTACCGAATCATTTTAACTTTAATCCGGAGACGTGCGCGCGAGTGAATGTCATTGTGAATTCTCGAGAGTTTCAATTACGAAATATGCATTTCGCAATAATAATATTGATAGGAAAAGGCCGTCGAGCGCAGTCTGTCCGAAAAACGTATCGTTTAAACGTGTCGAGTAGTAGAGTAAACTAACTACGTAATAATAACATCGCGTTAATCTCGTCGTGTAGCTATAATTTGTATCGTATCGGTGTGTGTTAACATAAAAAAACGACTCGCCAAAGCGAGTAGAAGAAAAAGCGAAAAACTTTTTACAGTCGGCAGTTAAAAGAAAAAAAGCCTCCCGCGAACTTTCTTTGTTTTGCGTTTATAATTTTACATTCGTTTATCCGGACGACGACGTGGTAATTAGTTTCGCGATAACATTTTCCCGCGGAGAGATAAATCCTGCACAAAGACGTATAGTATTATCACTATCGGACACGAAGAAAAAACCTTTTCGTCCGCTCGTTAATCATTCGTGTACACCGGTTTATCGTTGTTTTTCCGAACGCACGCGTCGATTGCCTGAGAAACTATATAATTATTATAATACACGCCGATCGAAACACGCTTTGGTCGTTAAAAACACCGCCCCGCAGGACAAAACGCGATCCTCCCTCTCTCGTCGGCGAATTATTCGAAAACGGATCGCTAACGATTAAAAACGTCGCGCACGCGTAGTTTTATACGATATTATTATTACGATACTTTGCGGCGGCCGTACGATAATAATATAATAGCGACGATATAATATCTACCGGATAACGCCGGGAAGGCGACGAGAGATTTTTGTGTGCGGACACGACGAGAGAGCGTTATTAATTCGCGTCGAAAGTTTTCAAACAAATCATCGCCGCCGCCGCCGCGCCGCCGCGGGGTAACGTCGTTTCGCGTTAAAATATTAAACTTCATAACGCGGAAGAGGAAGCGCGCGTAACTGTGATGATAATAATTCCGCGGGATTAAAGAAAAACCGCAATGACTATTATGTGTGTCCCCCCCCCCGCTCGTCACAATAATTATATACGATATTTCACGGGACACGTCGATCGGGACGTAGTTCGGAAGAAAAGAAAAAAACAAGGACGTATCGAACCGGTGAAAAGAATGATATGATCGTTTTCAGAGTACGAAAACAAAACTCGTCAAAAGAGGGTTTTTTCGTAGACATTTACACGGTAGAAGGGGGTCGTTTTCGAACACCTACACAATGATATTCTAATAAACCGAGGCCGTAGCCGGAACGAAAGATTTTCGGGGGGGGGGGGGGGGGCGGGAGGGTTCAAAATCAATTAATAAATTTTCATGGTTAAAAAAAATCAAAATTTATGCCAACAAGAGAAATAATATTATAAGTATCATGCCTACATAGAAAATGCCAACGGAATTCGTACTCGCACGATTATATAATATATTATAACGTTATATTTTATTGTGAATTACCATATAGATAATCAACTTTTAAAAATTAAATTTAACAACTCTAAAAACATTTCGGGCCCCCCTCCCCATATACGGCCTCGTAATAAACCATATCTCGCGTTTAAATTCGACGAGTTCTTCGGGTCTACGACGCGCGTTTCTAATAGAAACTTTCATATACTCGCTGCAGACACTATTCGACCGGACTGTGTTATTATAAAGTATTTTCACTCCGGGGGCCGGTAATTTTCACATCTCTCGTTTCGGCTTTATGGTTTCGAGTTTGCGACAAATGGCGTCGGATATTACAACGTCTCCTATTGAATAATACTATTCTTCGGCGGACGGACGCAAACGAAATCGTCCACCGGGCCGCCGAACAGGTAGCTCTATATATTATTATTATAACGCATATATATACGTATACCGGCCTCCGCCGTCGCCGCAAACACTATAATATAGTATATACGAGACATACGCGATATACCTACGCGAGCAGAATTCGGATTAGTGCCAACCCGACGACGGGCGGCGCGACGGCGGCGGCATTTGGCCGGCCTCCAGGAAACGGCGTCGGGCCGAAAGCCAAGTTTTCGGTCGCGCGGAGAGAACTTTCTCTTCTTTATCTGTGCCGCCGCCGCGCCGCGCGCGAGAGAGCGAGCGAGCGCCGTTCTCCTTTTTTTTTTCCCTCGTTTTTTTTTTTCCACCCCGTCCCTATATATATATATTCGGCCTATTGAAAAACCCCGAGCCGAGATTTTCGTCCCCGCCACCGCCGCCGCCGCCGCCGTAACCCACAGGACGATTCTTTCGAATCGGCCGGGCTACTTCTACCTGGGCGTAAAAGTCGATCGAAAGTACCGTTCGCGTTTCGGCGGTTATACCCGGTGTACTCGATGCCGACGGAAACTCTGTGCGCGCGTTAGACGTCGACATTTTCAGAAACACAACTCCCCGCCGCGGCGGCAAAACGTAGAACGAAAAACGCGCGCGTTGGTAAAATTCAAAACCGACACGGATAATAATTATTCATCGAATTCGTTCGCTAGTAATCGTAGAAAACGAAAACGAGAAAAGCCCTCTCGGCTACGACCGCGACCGACGTCGAAACAATCGCCCTGTACACCGTACGCGTTTGTATACACGCACGCGTGTGTATTTCCTATCCCGCCGCGGCTCCCCCGAGGTCTTCGACGGCGTTTTTCGCGCTGTCGCCCGCGTGTAATTCAATACGCATCGGAACGCGTCACGTCTCCCGTACGATTCCGCGAAAAATCTCCTCCTTTCGCCCTTTGCCAATCACGAGACTTCTTGGATTTCGTCCGTTCCATCACAACGCGCAATATATCGACAGATTTCAATTATCTCTCTCTCTCTCTCTCTCTATTTTATTTTTTTTTTAATAAAAATGTACTCGAAATACATGCGCTTTAAGACGTGAAGACTGTGTAATGAGGTGAACTATATAAAATCCAGGGATTCTTAAACAACGGTCCGCGGACCCCCTCGGAGGTTCGCAGATGGTTACTCGCGAGTTCAAAGAGCGGCTATGAGTTTGTTTGCTTTTAAATTTACTAGAAATATACTATTTTCCAAACAGTTACAATAATCTATCGCCACTCGAAGATTATAACGGACCGGTCGCCATTTGACGTAAATATTAAATATAAATTTAAATGTATATCAAACTTTTCATTTTATACCTAAATTTTATAAGATGGCGTATAGTTAATTGTAATAATATTTTGTTTTCCTTTTTAAATCGACATTAAAATGTCGAATAGAATCGCGAGAATAAAAATCGTTTGTGAAGGGCGAGCATATTTAAGTAAAACGCGACTAGTTCAATACGATTCCACAGTATTTTTACACTTAAAAAAAACAGATCAACGCTCTGCTCCACCGCAAGGCAATAAGGGCGAAAAGGAGTAGATATTATATTCCTCACACTGTATTGTATTTGTAGTAAATCGTAAAGAAAGCTGTATATTATAATCATCACGTAACGATTACGATTTAATACGAACGATCGATTATTTTTCGTCCAAACGCATCAATTCTCGCGACGCGTAAACACGGGTATTTCGACGGAATTCATTTACAGACGGGGCATTATTTTCACGTCGCTCGACGACGTCCGTCCGCACGCCATGGTTAGGTTAGGACCGCGCGGTAGATTTGTATTTTTCACCGTGTCACGACGCGTTTTCGTTGGCTCCGCACTACGCTCCGCGAGCTACGGACTCATCAAAAATGTATTCGCGCTAGACGTGCACTTTTCGACGCGAAATCTAAAGTCGTTATCGATCCGACCGAACACGCTGGAAGTCACAAAGGCGTGAAGAGAAATGCGTACGTGCTCGAAATCGTTCTGAACCGATGGCGGCGGCGGCGGCGGCAGTGTGTGCCGGTGCGCGAGTCGACAAACGGGCAAAGGAATATGTATACGTAGCAGCGCGCGTATATAATAATATCACCGGCGACGTGAGCGTCGTCGCGTCTTTTGAGTAGTCGTGGCGCGCGCGCGATCCTGCGAAATCCTAGAGAAACGATTTGACGACGGCGAAACGCGCCGGTCAGCAGCCGTGCCCGAAAATCCGAGAACCATCGTGGCGTACAGAAAATGTCAAACGATCGCGGCGACCGTCCCCGGACGAACAAACAGAACAAACGGTCGTGGTACACACGCGCGTCGAAATTTCAGGACGAGGCGAGCCGAGATCGTTTCGGCACGTCCGAGATCTCGCGGAAAGACGTGGGATTTTCGAATGGCGTTTTTTCGATAACACGACGTATTCACACGTGTAATAATGTTATTCCGTTCTACGAGGACGGCGCGCAAAAAAAAATAAGGACGCCCCGGAATTCTACACGCACGGTCGGCGGGGTTGTGTCCCGCAGATTATCGGAATATTGCGGTAGTATACCGAGCGGTACGTACGCGAGCGCGTGCAACAATAGTAATAATAATAGCGATAATAATAATTTTCATATAACGTTCGGGGATTATTTCGAACGCCTCACACGTAGGCGTAATATTTCGTACGTGAAAATCGCGATCGTCCGCCGCCGCCGTTCGGCCTTATTGCCGCGCGATCGGAAACGCGCACAATGGCCGCCGCGGGGCCTTTTCTCGTATTCAACCGTCGGCGCAGCAACGGGTAGGCAGGTAGAGTACGGCGTATGTATATGCTAAGCGGGACGCGGTCGAAAACTCTCGACGTTATAGTTTTAAAACAGGCTCAAAGCCCGTATCCTGTCCGCGGGCGCGGCCGGCGCGCGCGTTTCCGCGGATTATGGTAATGATAATATTATAATATTCGATTCGAATCGAGTTCGGCGCAGCGTTTCGGCCGATAGTTTTTACCAGGGTTTTTTTTTCTTTTTGTCAAATAATCAACAACCGTCGTATAAGCCCAACGATGATTGTATAATAATACGGATTTACCGTCCGTTACGGATTTCCACCTATCAAGCTAATATGTATAAATAATAGAGGCCAGAAGTTAATAAAAAAATAATACGTTTCGCTACTTATGAGTTTATCGATACACGTGGCGAGCGTGAACAAAAAATAAACTCGGCCAGCCTCCGTTTCGGCAAACTCGTTAACGATTATTTCACTAAAATGTCATTAAATTATTTCCAACACGAATATTAAAACAATAACTTTTTATTCGCGTTTTTTTTTCTTTTTTTTTAACGATAAAAGTCTTGTGGTCTTATAGCGTTACATATTTTATGTAATATAATATTATAATCGATCGAATAAACTGGAAAAAAGCAAACAATCGCGCCAAACCAACAATATATTTTCAAAGTTGTCATCTGTGCCGAAATAGTCTACGCGTGCCCATATTATGTCCGCGTAGACAACGCGACAAAGCGGAAGAAAACCTAAACGCGCTAAATTTTTATCGTACGACTACACGACGCTTTGCCGTAGGTATTTAAAAACGCGCCGATTACTGAACTATTATGTTATTGCGATCGCCTGCTACGCCGTGTGTTTACCGAGTAGAATTCGTAATTTATCGCGAATCGCTCTTTTTGCGGTTCCGACGGGAAAAAGAAAGAAAAAAAAAAAGTCGTCTTTCGCTCCGGAATACAAGTGCCGATACGAATTTATACCTTATAAATGATTACTTCGTTCTGAGACTCGGCCATTTGCCGTACGGGTTTCATTACGCGATCGCGCCATTGTTATAATTCACATTTTCAATAAAAACACTTTGTCCCGTCTTCACTCGGCTTTGGGGTAAATTGTGTGTTTTTTGATTATTATTATTATTATTATTATTTTATTGAATTTTACAACGTAAAAACGTCCAATCGAAACGCACAATAATGTGTGTGTGTGTAGGGAGGAGGGGAAACGCTATATTTTAAAACGCGAAAATAATTTTAGCAATACCGCTGTGCTCGTCGGAACAATACAAACTAATATATAAAATACTCGTGAAAAATCAATACGATATATGTTTTGGCTCGACGACGTAGTGGTGGGTACCCATTATTATTATTTCTATTATTTGAAGTAGTAGCTCAATGCAGTACGTTTTGATGTACGTGAACATTATTGGCCTCGGATCCTTTCATGTGACGTTTGTCTAAGGACATTACTTATAAAATATAACATTTTTTCACGTGAGAACTCGCATGGGATACGGGGACCACCCCCGGTTCGTTTGAAGTCGTTTTGTAAAATTTGTAAAATTTGCAAGTGAAATAAACTTTAGAAATCAGTGTAAAATATCGTTCCAAGTCGATGCGCAATATGATTCGACACTAGTATAATATAATTGGTCGTCGCGAAATCGATTCGTCTACACAGTGTACTTACGACGCGCCAACGGTATAAATAGTTTCTTAATTGTCGTTCCGGAGCGGCGAAAACAAGAGTTTTATTTTCATTTATATACGTCTGATAGTTTTTAATAATTTATATTACATTAATGTATTTAACGATACTTTGTTGTTATTCGAGCATTAACCACTAAACATTAATTATTTTCACGCATATTTCTTAGTGAAATAAATCGACCTAATTTTATTTACGCGTTATTAATCGAATACGTTTAAGATTGTTGTTTTCGCGATTCGATTGTTAAACGATATTTATTAATATAAGTACACCTAGTTTTGTAATTCTTTCGGCGCGTTAGAAAGCATCGAGTTTCGGGTGAGTGGAAAAGGACGAAAAAACAAAAATAATATAAATATTCGTCCAATTAAATTTACAATTATTATCTGTTTGACGACCGCGAGACGTTTGTATTAGGGGAAAAAATGACGATAATATTTCAACACTGCGCGACGATTACGGCGGCGGCGGCGGTTTACCGAGAGCGATTAAATTTTCACGACCGCGAGTATTGTTGTTATTGCACGACGTGCTCGGCGATCGGCGGCTTTGTCGTAACGCTTTCCGACCGCCCAGCGTTTACGTGCCTCTCGGAACAGACGGACGACTGTTGGAATCGAATCGGCAAAACGTGTCGATTAAGAGTCGAACGCGCGCGTTAAAAGTTTTCAAAACGGCTTACAGACAACGGTAACGAGACGTATTATATTCTAAACCCGAAACGTTTGGTCATGGTGGAAAAAAAAATCTAGTTTTATCCTAACAAAAGCGTGGTATAGGTATAAATTGAACTCTAGTATAGGGAAAACACCGCAGTCGAGCGGCAGATTTATTAAAATAAAGGTGACAAATAATTCAAATCGATCGATAATCAGAGTGGCGACGAATTCATAATATACCATATAATACACAGCGTTCGAGTCGTGACAACGCAAATCCGACGTACGTTCGCGCCCGTAACAAACGCAATGATAATAAATAATAATACGTAAAATACATCCGGGGGCCCCTAAAATCGCGTGCGCGGCACGTTTTGTGTAATTCGAAAAGTCGAGTGTACACTACGAAATTTCTAAGTAGTAAACAGTTATTTACAGTAGTTTTTCGTTTTTTTTTTTAAATTATCATACTTTTTAGTCAATCATTTTATACGCGGTCATCGCGAATACGGTAGAATTATTTTTGCAACAGTTTATACTGTATACTCGTATATATATAATATATATACAGTGATTCGGAAAATATCTACTGGGGTAGTATATCGTTTCAGAAAAAAAAAAACCTCCGAAAATAAAGAAAATCGTTAACACATTTTTAACCGAATACGAGATTAACACGTGTGTGCCTATTTTAAAACTGTAAAATAACTAATACGACTTGTTTCAACTGGTAATTGGGTACTAGTTACGGATAAATAATTAATAATAATAAGAAAATATCGAAAAAAATGAATAAAACGATCAAAATCAATAGGTATTTTTGATTCGATTAACAGCTATTTTTGAAAATAAATACGAGTTTGTTGGAGACGTTTGCGAATTATTACGACAATAAAAAAAAAAAAAAAACAGAGAGGTCTATCTCATATAATTTTAACCAAGTACCTACTCTAAGACTGATCTAATAACGTTTCTGGTGCAAAAATCAAGATTTTTTGTTTTTAAGGGTACCAAAAATATAATTTTGCTACCCCACGAAAAAGGCTACCCTTCGCTACCCTTGGCTACCCCCTACGGGCTATGACCCACTATACCTATCTATAGACTGTAAATAATCGGTACTACTCACGGTTTGTCGCTGGGTTCCTGTTGAGGTTCGGTGTTCGCTTCGGCTCGAAATAAAAAACACTCGACGAGAACAATTAAATTCAATAAAGAAAACCGATCGACGACACTATCGATTATTGCGTAGAGAAATTAAAACCGCACGACCGAGGAGAACTTTACAGACGGCTGTCGACACTAGACTGATCGTCGTTTGCACCGTCTGTCGGTGTTGTTTTGGTTGCGCACGCAGCTGGGCCGTTATCGGTAGACCGGCAGCTCGGCTTTCATTGGCCGCGTGTGTCGCCCACGCGCAGTTTTGGTCCGACGCCAAGTTGTTTTGATTTCGCGCAAACGTATAACAACTATATTATTATTGTTACATAATTACGTATTCATAACGAACTCTATAATTAGGAAAACCAACTCATCCGTTCGATTGGCACACGTTTCTGGTACAAAAGTGGCGATTGTTTTCAATGGGCGCGACAAAAATACGATTTCGCTACAAAGGGGCGGCTACCCCTTTACGCCGTGCCTATGCGTACACACGTATACAGTAGTCCCTCGTTATCCGCGGAGGTTAGGTTCCAGCAAAGTTGCGGGGATATCGAAACCGCGGATAACGAGACCATAAAGCAATGTAAAACGGTTTTATTTACATACAATTTTTAATTTTTATTATTTAGTACATATAATATGTTTTACAATTATTTGATAACAATTTATTTTTTTAATATAATTTATTAATTCTTTATACATTTAAATGGGAGATTTTTTAATTTTAGGTACATCTCCACTTGAAGAACAAAACCAATCACTAAAAATTTGTGTAGTGACCCAAGCTTTATTATTTGCTCTCCAAAACACTGGCAAGTGATTCATGTCTTTAGATTTGAAGGCTCGTGGTTTAAGTGATTTATAAACGACCATTGACTTTATCACGAAACCACAAGCATTAGCACAAAGCAATAAGGTGAGTCTATCTTTAGCTGCCTTGAATTTTTTGATAAAAAAGACAAAAAAGACCAGTTTCGTCTGCATTGAATACCTATTCGGGGGTGTAACCACCCTGTTCAATGACATTTTTTAACTCTATAGGAAAATTTGTAGCTGCTAAATGGTCTGCCGAGGCAGATTCGCCAACCAACTTGACGTTTTCATCGTATGTATTAATAAAATGTTATCGCCGACCCAACCGCGGATAATCGAAACCGCGGATAACGAAGGATTACTGTATTTAGAAACTCGACGAGAGAAAAATATAAAATCACTTTTCGTACGATCTATATGTGTAACAAGTTCGAATCACTTTGGCCGTTCGGACGAGAGTGCGAGGCGAGTACGTCACTCGGCGGTGGCGCCCGCGAGTCGATAATGCTAAACGTATTGCGGGCGAACGACTATATTATAACAAGGCGCCCGCAGCCGTTTTGTTGTAGTAAAAACCACCGACCGCAAAGGTCCGTTTGAAACGGAGCGCGCGACGAACCGCGTACGCATTATTAATATCGTTTGGCGGAAAAGACGAGCGGTTTAAGACTTTAAACTAATCGCGCGGCCATAATCCGCCGCGTCTGTGCTCGCTCGAATCACGTATAAACTATATGATGGTCGTCGCGGGGGAAAATCGCTTCGGCGTAGGCGTATCCGGCGTGTGAAAAACGATAATATTCGATTATTATTTCGGACGGGCCAACGCGCGCGAGGAAAATTCGTTTTCGGGGGGTCGCCGCATTATATTTGTGTACGATTTCTATGATATTATATCGTAGCCGTCGCGGTTATCGCCGCGTTATTATGTATTTTATAGTTTCGGCGCCCGAGTCGCTAGGGAAGGACGCGCGGCGTCCTTCGCCCGGCGGCGCGCCCTCCAGCCCGTCGGGTTTCGCGAAAATCTGTATTTTAGGTTTCGAGCTCGCGGACGACTGTGTTTTATCGGTCGGTACCCGCGCGCACTGCAGTGAATAGGACATTATAAATTTATCTTTTATGTACTTTTTTCTCGTTAAAAAAAAAAGAAAAATACTGGGGCGATAAAAAAAAAACAGAAAAAACAGAAAAAAAAGCTGAAAAACTTTCGTGCGGCGACGTTACACGCGTATACATGTATAGCGTGTCTGCAAAAGTCGAGAAGAAATCGAGCGCAGATTGTACTTATTACGATTGTTTTTTTTAAAAAAAATTTCTGGGCGGTTATTTTTTTTTTGGGCAAGAAATCGCGAGAGAAGGCTACACGACGCGCGTAGAATGGAAAAATCAATAGCGACGGCATAATCGCACCCGTTCTCGACGGACGAAATTATTATCGTCGCGTTTTCGGTCGTCCGCAACGATACCCCGTGCGCGGGCGCGCGCGATTCGATGAAAAACGTTTGAAAATTGTAATTTACTTGACTTTCGGCGATCGTCACCGCGCGAGAATGAATTTAAAATTAAACAAAAAAAAAAAAAAAATGGTTTTCATGTCGGCACTATTACAACAGAGTGACCGCAGCCACTGCGACTGTGTGCGCGAGGTCAGTGGACGTCTGTTGTAGGTCTACAGGGGTGGCCAACCCAAATGATCTCGCCGCATACTAATAAATTACGTGTTTTCGATTTGAGCAAAAACAAAAAGTTTTGGTGTATTTTGTTAGCCATAGACCTAACCGTTAACACTCGCACACTTTGAGTGGTTTCGTAAATAATTCGGTTTAACGCGCGTTTCGTTTGTATTGAAGAACAAAAAAAAAAACCGCCGCTTCGTCTGTAATATTGTGTCAATCGGACGACTAATCCGAAACGTGTTCGCGCCCAGTGCGGTGATCAGATTTCACGTTTTACAATAAAATGTTAGCCGTAAAAAAATAACGCGGCGAATTATTTACCGATTTTCAAACAATCGGCTATTGACGATACGAGTATTATTAACATTTTTAGATGATATTTCGTATGAAAACGAGATATACTTACGACCTGTCCTGAATCGTTTCCAGAGGCGCCTCTGGTGCGCGGCTTAACGTGCGAAAAGTCACACATACGACGATCAGAGAGGCAAACAAAAGTAGTTGCGGCGGCGGCCTCTGCGCAGGACACCTTTTCTCCTGCCCCGCCGTCGGCCGCGCAGCGTTTTCTTCTTTCGTGCACATTCGTATAAGTGTCCTTTTCCCTCTTACCTTCGCTCGGATAACCCCTTCGCCGGGATCGCGAATTTAATATATGTGCGTGTGTGTGTGTGTGTACGCGAGCCCTACACTCGCGCCCGCGAAACGACCGTCATACGTGTCTGAAACGAAATGGGTTGTTTCCGCCCGGCGAAAAGGACACGCGCGTTCCGTATTATATTATAATAATATCGCGCACGTTTACATAATAATAATATTATTCGTATTGTACAGGCGCGCGTAAAAACGCGTCGTGTAAAAAACACGATTGTGCGACGACGGCGAAACGGACGAACAAAGCGAAATTAGCTGGCACTCGTACGCGAAAAACGGAGATATTGTTCCGTATTATTAATATAATAACGATAATTATAATAATAAAATAATATCCGCCGCCGCCGCCGCCATCAGATATACCCTTTTTTCTTTTTATCCACTTTTCAAAAAAGGCTCTTTTTTCGACGCTCGCGGAATTCTCTTTCTCTTCCGTATATAACTCTCTCCCGCCAACCACTTTGCTCTGTGGGTCCGACTCTCCCTCTGTCTGTCTCTGAAAAATACACACACCCCCGGCGCGGCGCGCGCACACACCGACAGGAGGATCTGTATACGACCGCGGAGGCAATTTATGCCCTCGGCGGCGGCGGCGGCGGCGGTCACAATCTAATAACAGCCGTCGTCGTTATACCGCGAGCCAAGATTTATGCGACGACCATATCAGGACGCGCAAAACGGTTTTCCACCGCTCTCGAATATCATTCTTCGTATACTGCCGCGCGCGAGTCTAGAGACGAAAAGCGCAGCAGAACGTGGCGAAAACGTCCGTTCGCGCGTAAACCGAGCACGAGTCGTGTCTCCAGTTAGGTGCCCCGATAAGTGTTCACATTAATCTAAACGAAAGAGTTGTTACGCATAAGCAAAACGTCCGCATAAGAACCTACGTCGGACGTGTAAAATGTTCGTAGAACGAGACGAAGCGATAACGATCGAAATCCCAGATACGACAAATAATAAGGATATAAATTCAGTAACAATAAAAACAACGCTCGTTTGTCAAGTTTTTAATTATCAGAGCGCATTCTGTACGAGGGTCGGACGCGTGTTATTCGCGAGCAACGCTTTTTCTTTCGGCGCCGCGCGCCGAGACGTAGCGATCAAGAACGTAAAACAATATCAAAACGGAATGATTACCCGAACGAATTTCGAATCTCGGGTATGACCTGAAGTCGCGGGTGTCGTGCCAATTCGACGATAACACATAATGCCGTGATTGCGATAGAAATGCCATGTATAGTTTTCGTCGGACGTGGTTATCGCCGGATACGTCGAACTGGAAAATAATAATCGCCGAGTACGATTAAAAAATACCAATACGGTACGAAACGATTCGAATCGCAATATCGATTCGTTTTCCCCTCGTCAGCACGGCCACAATCGTCGTCAAAGGCCAAGCGTAATCGGCGGAATCCTTAATAATAAGTGTATACGCCTGTTTCCTGTTCTTTCGTCGACCGTAGCACGTCGCAATCGATTTCTAAGATCTAGACCAGCGGTTCCCAAACTGTGTGCACCGCGTTCTACGGCCCATGACAAATAGTTTAAAATGTATGTATGTTTTTATATTATTTTAAAGTTTAAAAATGCATTAATTTATAATCAAGTTAGTTGTGTACTTGGCTCAGAATGCTTAGATTGTATGAGGTTTAATAAAATCAATAAAATTGGCTATCAATGAGTATTTTTTTTTGTTCTGTCTTTCGTGTTATTCGCAGAGAAGGGCACCACGGTTAAATTTGGTCCAAAATAGGGCACCGCGGCTAAATTTGTTCCAAAAAAGGGCACCGCGGAAAAAAAAGTTTGTGAACCGTTGATCTAGACGACATCGACGACGATTTATCAATAATGGGAATTTTATAATTATTGTTGGTGTTTCAGAATTATTCGAGTTTCGGACGACGACGGCGGTGTTATCTTTGCTACGATTCGTTGGAGCGATTTTTCAAGCGGGGGCCCCGTTTTACAGTGGAAACGAGCGGTGGCAGGAAAACGAATACTCGTATGATTTCCCGAGAAGGCTCGCCGTCGATAAAATTACATTCGTTCGAGTAGGATATTTTCCCCACAGACAACTCACAGACGGAAATTTAACGATCGCGCCGCGCCGCGCGATTTGAATACGAGACTCTCGTATAAATAAATGACTATTGTTTTAAGCCGCGTTTGTGCACACAACGGCTTACCACGACGACGACGACGACGACGGCGTACCTACTCGGCTACCCGAAACCGGACGGTATACATATTGTATTATTATCATATTATAACAAACGCGCGAGCGAATTGATTTCCCAGTCGGTCGTATACGAACGACGAATTCGTCGCTGGTAATTCCGAATTTCATAAATATTATTATCGCCTCTCCCCGCGACGACATCGTCACGTTTATTTTATTTATTTGGTTCTTCTCGTGAAAAAAGAGACGCCCCCCCCCCAGCACCTGTGTTTTCGACTAGATCCGTATTTCCTTTTGTTTCGCAACTCAGAACTGGTCGGAGTTTACGGGATTCGATCGTGAGAATAGAAACGCCTTACAATAGACGCGCCGCGTCGAGAGGCGTGTATTCTCGTCCGCAGATACGATTTCGTTTGCCAGACGGTTTTTTCTTTTTTTATCCGTCGTCGTTATTGTATGTTTTCGCGCGCCGGCGAAAAACGTAATATATTATATAAAAAAATAATACGTATATATTCGGTGCGGGGCGATACCGATAACGGCGATAATTAATGACCGACGTCGGAAACGAAATGAATAATAGCGGCGCACGACGACGACGACGATCTGTGCCGCTTTCTGCAGTTCGAATCCCGTATGTTATGCGAAATTACGCGGCGTGTGCACACGCGCGATTACACGGCCGACGATATCGATGCGCATTCATCACGCACGCGCGCTTTTTTCTTCTATTCTCTCTCACTCGCGGACGGAGGAAAAGAAAATACGTTTTCGCCTTATTTATACGCGGCGGCGGCGCGCGACGCTGTAAAATATACGTACGCGCACCAGTAACAGTACTACCTCCTCGCGTTGGACGATTATTTTATATTTATTTTCCACGTTTCAAACCATATTTTTCGGTTATCATTCGGAAGTTATACGAGCACGAGTCAAAATACGCACAAAAAATGTCAATTAGACAAACGCGTTAGAATTATTTTGAATGTATTATGAAAAAAATATCAATATGAACAAAAATTAAAGTCATAGCAGTAGACGACTATCCACAAGAGTTGGTAACATATTATTTCCAAGTCGTCTTAAATTTAGGCTCGAGATTACCTAACAAGGTTTTTCGATTTTTTATTTGAAATTATTGATTTTTCACGAGATTTCTATCCGTACGAGTGGTAGTTTTAAAAACTGAAAATTCCACCCGTTCGTTATCGTCGCAGTTGGTTTGGTCGATCTAGTAGGTGCTGTAATGTTTCGAAAACGACGAAAACCGCGTAGCTCGTAGAATCGACGTTTTGATAAACGCTACGAATATTAAACCGATTCGGAACGGTTTTATCGAACGATTGGCTTTCTTCGATTATTCAACACACACGCAACCCCATCGTTGTCGGTAATTAATTCTTAACAATACGAAATATCGTATTGTATGGATTTTTTTTTTTTCGAAATACTTCCGTATACGTGTAAATGTATTATATTAAACAACGAGAATCCGCGTCGTCGTGACGCGGAACACTCGCGTCCTCCGCGGATGAGATATTTTACATTTTTCAATATCGAAGTCTTGTAAAACACAAACGTCGCAGAGACGCGGAAAGAGCGCGATAGAGAGAGAGAGAGGAGAGTGACACGATGACGACGACTACGACGACGACGTTTGTGAATAATAACGTATCTGTCGCGAATTCCTCGGGTGTTATGGCGAAGGCGGAAGGCATTTCGTCTGTAGAATTGGATTCTCCCGAACACACTATACACGCGCGCGCGTACAGGGTGATTTTTTTCCGTGCCGTTTTCGCGTAAATTCAATAATAATCCAAAAAAAAATTACATTCGCGTGTTTTTTGAAAAAAATACATATACGAGTGTGGGCGAGTGGGTTTTTTCGACGCCGTACGCGCGTTTTTCGTTTTTTCTCGTTCGACTTTTTCGCAATATTATCAATAGGGCTAGGATTTTAATGACCCAAAAAACCTAAAAAAAATGACATTAAAATAACCTAAAAATGACCTTAAAAATGCCCAAAAGATAAAAAATGATTTTAAAATGTTATAAAAATGCATTATAATTATTATTAATTATTATTTATTAATTAATATTTCGGTACAAAATTATTTAAATTATAATATTATAAAAAAATAGCAAAAAAATGTTAATTTAGGATTTTACTGTACTCTCCACATCACTGTCATTTAATTTAACGATTAAGATAACTCGCGGTATCGAAAGATTATTCTCTATACTATCTCTATAATTGAAATATTGAATATGATATTATTTCTGTTACAAATTCAAAACTTTTATCGAGGACATCTAGTGTAAATGAAAATGTATAAAAATATTACCTAGATTTCAAAATAGTATAAAAAATGACCTAAAAATGCTACAAAATGACCCTAAATCCATACAAGTACAAAAAATGCAAAAAAAAGCAAAATAAAAAACTATATATTTGGACTCGTATATGACCAAATCACATTTTGTGCTCGAAAAGCTATGTCCTGTAAATCCTAAAAAAAAATGCAAAATCCTATACTATCCTAGCCCTAATTATCAATAATATTTCGTCTCCGTCGTTTTTCCTACAATCGAAACCCCCGGCAAAGCGTATTTCGGCCGAGCCGAGCGTTCGGGGACACGCCGTTAACAGTGTGTATTATAATAAAACGTGAAAAAGTCGCGTGGCCGCGGTGCAAGTGCTCGAAAAATATTTTCCCCGAAAACCCATAAATCGTTGGAGAGAAAACGAGTGTTTAACGCAAAAAAAAAAAAAAAAAATTCACCCTGTATAAATATTTATGTACGACACTCGGGCTCGAGCGCGCGCGCGCGCGCGCGCTCGCGTGTGTGTCGGTCGATCGAACACAAAGGGCAGTCGTTTTGGCTTTTCCCTCGTCCGCCGCCGCCGCCGCAGCGGTTGGAAATGAACAGCCCTGCCTTGTCGCAAACAAGAAAAGAAACAATCGTTTCGGCGTTCATAATATAGACCTGTCAAATCTGAAATTCCAATAAGTAGCCCGCCGCACGCCGTTTCCTGTCAGTGCTCGCCGTGGACCCCGTTAGATAAAGTATATAATATATTATCCTGCGCGGCGACGGGACGAGAAACGTGGTAATAGAGAGAGAGGCGAGGGAGGCGAAAAAAAAAATAACCGCAACACACCGCCGCCGAGTCGTCGTTTCCGGGAAAAGGGCCCCGCGCGCCGGTCGACCAATTGACCGTGAAAAAAGCAGAAGAGAAAAAATCCTCGTGTATTTTATGACCGCGCGTATCGGACGAGAAGAAGATGAGAAAACGCGCAACATTATCGGTTTGTCGACCGATAATGACTGCCGCCGCCCGTTATTATTATACGCCGTCGCGGTGCAGTGGTAGAGTGGCGCACAGACCATTTACCCTAAAAATTGCCGCCCATAAACAACGATAATAGCTCGACTTGTATGACGCGATCGAATTTGAGAAATGAGTAAATTGTGTTTTTTTCCGCGCGTCCGACTCGAAAACGTCATTTAAATACGTATATTTCGAATATCCTCTCGCGGCGAACAAAATATAATAATTAATCGCGACGAAACGCGTAGCGAACGCGAGCGATAATCAATAAAAACAAAATAAATAACGTTTTGTGGTTGTTATGATTTCCAGCGCGTTCGTTATACCCGACGATGAATTTTATACGAGAAACCGGTCGCGACGTTCGTTATTTATAAATCGGATAAATCGAAATATTTATAAATATTTAAATGCATTACGGAGCGGCCCGAGAACGTCTCTTTAGTTTTATGAAATGGGAAAAGTTCACTTTTGAATTTCAGATTTCTATAGCAGTCGATACGAGTGGCGATTGGAAAACCGAACGATATACGCGCGCTAGTCATGTCAATAATTTACATCGATTTTCAAATTTCCACAGCAGTTTGTACGGATAATAAGAACGACATACCGACGCGATTCGAAAATCATTTTCCCTCGCACGGTCAAGAGGGTAAAGTATAAATTTGAAGTGTAAAATTCAAGTTCAACACCTCTTACCCTACGAAGAAGAAGAAAGCCAACGGAAACGTTTGCCCACACTAGTTTAGTACACTGTCGCGTCGTCGAGTCGCCGCCACCCTGTAAAAAACGACGCGTAAACGTAATCGATCAATTGTTGAGAATTATTATTCAATAGAATTCCAAAACGTCAAACAGACGACGGTACGTGTGTGTGTGTGTGTGTGTGTGTGTACGTACGCGACGTCAAACAATTTCGTAAATAATTGTCTCGGGCAACGTATTCGGGATCGAAATACGATTCAGTCGTCTGAACAAATATCCGAGCGCTGCGGAAGGTTTGCCGCCGTGCGCGTACAATATTATAGTCGCGCAAAAGATAAGTCGACTGGCGAGCGACAAAGAAACAATTCGCGCCAAGCCCGAAACTGGCGCCGCGCGCGCCGCGCCGGACGACCGGCGATTGAACGTCGTCGCCGAGAAGAATTCGCTTCGCGCGCGAAAAACGGAATTAGAAAAACAACGTTTCGCGGGACGCGTAAAAAAACCGTGGAAATTCCTCGGACGCGTTTCGCGCGCGCTCAGATCGACTAGTATTATATAATTCGTCGCGCAATTTAGAGAAATACAGTGGTCGGTCGTAGATTTTGCGCGACGTCGCGTCCCGTTGATGACTAAAAATAAAATAATATTTTCAGAGTTTACTAGCTGCGGGGGGGGGGGGGTTTCGTTACAGTAACTTTATCAAAGTAATTAAACTCGGTTCACCCCCCCTTTCTTTTTTTTTACCAGTAACTTTAGACAACTCATATAAGTTTTATAATAAATCAAGGTGACTGTAACTGTGACTTGACCCAGTCGACGAAAGTCGAATGACTCGCAGAGGTTTTTATGCGGTCACCCGACCGCGCGAACAAAAGCAATCGATTTCACGAATCCAGAAAAAAAACAAAAAACCAAAACAAAATGTCACGAGAGCGTGTAACTTCTCTCGGTTGATTTTTTTTTTTTTTTTTTGATATTCGGGACGTATAAAAGAAACAAATGAGGTGAACGCACACAAAAACGGTCGTTATATGAATTTCATTAGAGGAAAGTCGGATTCGTAAGAACCATTGACATGTCGTTTTAATTTTGAAATCAATATTATACTACCGCGATTTCCGTCGATCGCTTTTCGGCACTACCATCAGTTTCGGTGACTAAAAAATAGGACGTATGACGAGACGACATTATAGAGAGACTGCGTCACCGGCCGATTTTGCAATCGGTGCAGTCGTAATATGCGGGGGCCGAATGCAATATTCACCGACGAACTGTGCCGGCGTCACGTGGATCGACGGGGTGGACAATGCCCGGCCGTGAGTGCGCCGTGATAAATTGCGACCTCTCTCCGGTTGGAACGTTCGGGGTCTTTTATATTTCTCGCGGAGCGACGAAAATTCGAATCGTCCACGTTCTCACGTCGATTTAGACACAGAGTCTCAAACTGGACACGCGCGAATTCCGTTGACGAGTTCGATGATGGTTTTCATAAAGAAGACGATAAATTTCATAATTAGAAATCGGATTTATAAGCACGGAAAACACTCCTGAAAATATTAGAACACCGTACAATCGTTTATACTGCAGTGTACAGTGGGCGATGCGGTATTTTAGGGTATTGGTGGAGTCTGAGAAATATAGAAATTAACGGTAATAATGTAAGACGAAAAGAATTTTTCGAAAATCGATCGCGGCGATTTTCTAAATCCGAAAACAATTCGATTTTAGCTAAACGTATTCGTCGATTTCACTAGATTTTCGAGAAAAAACAATCGTAGAAGAAATTTCGAAACTTTCAAAGTAGTATATTATACATACTATATATCGACCACCGGACGACCACGTTTACTATCGGAAAGCTTTTTTTGAAATTAGACCCGTTCCCGCTGGTCATTCGATTCACTCGTATTCACATAACGACGGATAGAAAGAAAAAAAACGCACACACATTTTAGTCAAATCGCGATATACGTTTCGCGCTCGTCCGCCAAGAATCTCTGAAACCATATCCGCCGAGAGCACGCGCCGTTAATTCGTATTTTTCATTTAGCGAAAATATTTCAACTGCGCAGTGACAATAATAAATACCTCGTACAATTATTATTTCTCCTTCTCTCGACGACGCGCGACGGTCGCATTTGACTATGACACAAAAACGCCGCGTCTCGTCGCCTCATTATAATAACGTTTAAGTTTCCGCCCAAACGGGGGCCACACGACGACGAGGCGGTATTTTTACCGTCGCGCAATTATTATTATTATTATAACGCGCTCGTATTATATAATTGTCATTGTTCGGAATCGATAAAACGCGAATTCGTACACACCGTTTTAATAAACGACGTCATAACGTGTTTGAAAAAAAAATCATTCGGCGTTGAAATTATGTGTCGCGCAATCTCTTAACGTCGGCGTTAAACTGTTGTTAATTATTTCTTTTTTAGACGATTTCAATGTACGTTTATTTGACGACAACGGTTCACAACAATCGTCGGTTTAACTTTTATCCGCAGCTGGTTACAAACGCTATTTATTCGATTAGGATATTTTTTTTGTTGGGTTTTTAGTGTTTGATACAATCTATCGTATCATTTGACACGCAGAGAATAGTAAAAATTTGATTCGAAAAAGGACATTTTTTTTTTATGAAAGAAGCCATTGATATGACACTTTCTAATAATTATAAATCAAATTATTTGATTATTTATTAATTTTTTTTATATTTGATTATTTAATTTTATAAGAGATCACGACTTGGAGGGACTATTAAATAATAAGCTGAAAAAAATAAAAACACCTCTTAAGAATAAATTACGATTTTTTAAAACCTTGTTACGTCGTCGACTCGTAGAGAATGTTTAAAACGTCGTCGTCGGCACGAGATATTATGTTCACGGCGGCGATTTGCTCGGACAATGGATTTCTTTTTAAATTCTTTTTTCTTTTCCCGCCAGCGACTGATCTAAACGCGATCGGTAAAATATTAATAATAATACGTCTATGATTTTCAAATACGAATCGCCGCCGCTACAGTGCGATAACATTGTAAAACATTAATAGAAAAACAAACCATCCGTGCCGATCGATAAAACGTTATCGACGGGATAACCTCGGACGCAGTTGAAATCGGTTTTTCAGACGACGCGCGACGTGTATTACGACGTTTTTAACAATAAAAATGTATAGCAATGATCTCAAACTCGAATTATCCGCGGGCCGTATATTTTTCCGAAAAAAGTTCGCGGGCTGCCGAATTTCAAGCGTCCTCTTTTTTACTCGTACACTAAAAAACTGTCTCGCGTGAAAAAAAATAAACAAATAACATTTTTTTACAATTTGTTCGTACATTTTTTGTTCAAAATGTATTGGGCCTCGTATGTTTGAGACCACTGAAGTATAGGATAGGTGTGTATACCGTGGAAATAATTCGTGGTAAATAAAACGCGATGGAAATGGCAAAGTAAAAACTGATTTATTTCCAAATGTCACTATGCTCGACGGACAACGTTGTTGACAAACAACGTCGTGTTACGTGTCGCGTTCGGGCTACGGCGTTTTTGTGTCGGCGACGAGTAGACTCCATGTCGAGTTTGTTAACAGTGCTGAAACGGAAAAAAAAAAAAAACAACAAAAATCATTACGGATAGGGCTGGACGAAGTTCGTTTAGAAAACTAGAACTTAAAATTCGAAATTAACAATAATCGACGGCGATAAAAAAAAATACGACTTTTTTTTCGCGATAGAAAAAAAACGAAAGTCGAACGGTTTTTATCGTAAAAATACCATACGCCTACCGATTCGTATTGAATGAACGCGAATATGGAATTCCGAGAGAACGAAAAGGTATATTATATTCAAACGATGATTATACGAGACGAGACGAGAGGTAAACGCTAAACGGAAAATAATTTTCAAATATCAAAGTAGAACCGTTGTTATTATATTATAATTGTTGTGCTTTTATTATTATTAGTTATTATTTATTTTTTTTGTTTTCGAATAACTTAAATTTTACTTTTATAATGATACGCTTGTCATCGTAATCGTTTCAACAACGTATAACTCTACTATTGGCAAAACAAAACGAAAAAACATGAAAATAAATGATTACAACAAATCGTTTGTTCGTAAATTAAAAAGTCAGAAAAAAAAGTTTGTACAAGCAAACCTTTTAATTTAATAAAAAAAAAAAATAAATAAATAAATACCTTTTGATAAATAATGTATAGGTATTTTATAAAAGCCTTTATTACATTTCAACCGATCGTAATATTATAAAACTAGGTTCACGAGCGCGCGCGCGCGTGTGTGTTGTTTATCAAAAGAAATTATTTATTCGTATTAATATATGCAAATACGATCGCCGTGTTTTTTTTTGACCGTACGATAATATTATCGATTGATTTTGTAATATTAGTATTGCGTAGCGATATAGACGGCGCGACAGAAAAATTAATTTATAATCGAACGAGGGGGGTTTTTTTTTTTTACTGGGCACGCGTGGCGCAACTCGGGGGAGACCTGCTAATAAAAATCAAAAACAGTCACAACACTTATTGTAACTCTAGAAAAATATTGTTTTCTCGCACGTTGTAAATATAAGTTAAATTTTTTTTTTTATAAAACGTAAAAAATAACGCTTTTTGTTTTTACGGCAGTAAAGTGATTAACGATTTGAAAATGATTTGATATGTGTTTTTTACCGATTATAGTAAGAAGGCACGCAGTGGCGCAACTTGAGGCCCGTGTGAAAATCTCCGGGCCTTACCAGCTAATAAAAACGAAAAATCAAAAACCGTGTTTTCTCGCACGTAATAGTCGATAATTATTATCAACAAAATATTATTAAATATATAAAATTATTTTAATACAAACTATTAAATTTATTTAAACAATAATAAAGGTCTTGCCTTGAGTATATTATAATAAATAGTGCAAACATTTTGCGATTATTTTCAATTTTTTTTATGATAATTATTAGTTAAAATTTTTTTGTTTAAAAAACATAAAAATGAACTGTTTTTGTTTTTACGATTAGAAAAACAAATAATACGTGTACAGATTATATAGTAGGAATATCGTATGTGAGATTTAATCGAGGGGCCCCCGTGTGAATTGCACGCCCAACTGCACCCACGATAATCGCTCCACCGCGGGCACGATAGTTTTTTTTTACGGAGGGGAGAGAAAATTCCACCGCGGAAAACGAAATCGCGCAGTCGTTCGGCTATATCGTACTCACCACCGTCAATTTGTCGGCTGCCGGGGCGACTCTGGCGGCCGGGGCGGGGAATTTTACGCTACGGATTTGTCCGACGATAACGATTTTCACGGCTGCTCTCTCGGCGCCCATTTTCGGTTTTCGGTCGGCTCTCGTTGAGTCAGTGACAAGTGAAGACTGGAGAAAACAGAAACGATTAGAAACCCAGCGACAGCGCCGACGCCGCGCCGTCTCGTACTCACCGAAAGCGATAGATTTGCACACGAATATATGCGTTTGTGTTTGGGACCCGATGTCCGGCACTCGTATTTATACGTTGCCGGGTCGATCGACAAAGTGGGGCGTCGTCCTGGCACGATGGCGTGATCGCGCGTCACCGCGGCGCTCGCGGTTTTCGAGCGATCTAAACGTAACGTCGAAAAAAAACAAAACAAATAATAACTACTCGTAGTGATTTCGATCGATGAAAAAGACTTTGAAACGAGAGCCTAAAAATATACCGGAATTAACGATAAAATACGACTTGATCGTTTTGCGTTAATCGGCGACGATTTGACAAAAAAAAAAAAAATCATTCAAAATTACAGACGACGACGTCCACGAGAGAATTTCGTCGCGGAAATCGTGTGTCCAAAAGAACTCTAAATTTACAAAAATTATTTGGAATTTATTGTTACCTGCAGTACGTTTTACGAAAGCATTTAATAAGGTTACGTAGACAATATATAGGAATCGAAACGAGAAAATTTAAAAATAAATCTGCACAAGTGGCTATTGTATACCAGAGCGAATCACGTTGCAGCGGCGTGCGGGTAACTCGTTTCCGAACGACGATCGTGAATATTCCGAACCTGCGGCCGAATTTTAGACGGCCAGAGTCGCGTTTTTTCGTCACCCAATTTTATTTTGTTTCAATAAAGTGTAGATGTTTTTCGTCGACAGTTGTAGTCTACTATTGTTGTTTTCGGACATTTTATCGAGAAAAAAAACACAAACTCTATCGCCTTAAAACGAGTGACTTTTCGACCCGGCGGCGGATAACGTCCGAGAGTATTTTACATAATATTTATCGATCGCCGTTCACACGCGTTAGACGCACACGTCGGACGTTCTCGATTGTTCGATAACGCGGCGCGAAAATCACGCCACGTCGTCGTCGGGCGACGACGGACGGGCACATAAAAGGACGTCCGGCTGCCGGGCAAGAGCACAACGCGTTTTCGTCTCGTGCAAATCGATTATTCGGTGAGTGCCGCGAGTGGCGTCTAAAAATATAAAAAAAAAAACCGACGCGGCCGCGAGACGATCGATTTTCATTATATCGTTATTTTCTGTTTTCAGTCGCCGTTTCACACGTCCCACCGCGAAAACCAACCCCGAACGAAATCCAAAATGGGCGCAGAAAAGGTATCCGTCATGAACATCGTCGTCGTCGGACAAGTGCACCGCGCCAAGGCCCACAAGACCGTCGCCAAGGCCGCCCCGGCCGTCGGCCAATCGACGACGGTGAGTTTGAATATTTTACGAAAACATTGGTTTCAAATTCGTTACTAATACGTATATAAGGTTTTTGTCGGGAGTCGCGGTAATTATTATGACCGAAATTTACTTAAAAAAACAAGCTAAATATGAGATAAACGATTAATTAAATGTTTTTACCGGATAAAATATGTACTTTTAATTTTGTTAAAAAAAAAAAAATGATTATTAAACACGCTGTTTGGAAATTATTTTAAGTTTTTATAGAAATATTACTGGAAAAGTTTTTATTTTAAAATTGACACGATTTCAATATAAAAAAAAAAATAATATTTATAAGTTATATAAAGGTATAATTGCATGATAAATCATATTATCATAATTATTAGGGTGAAAAAAATAAAATTTAAAATTTCGAGACTTTTGATATTACGACCAATTCAATGTCGAACGAAATGGTATTTTTTAACTGACTTTTGATTTACTATTTGAAAATATTTGTATTTGAGCTTTTCGAAATTAAACGTCAATTAACTAACCTCGTGTATAATTTATTTGTTTCAGGAATGTTGATAATAATAACTCGTGTAAATCGTCCGTCTACAAATCCAGAAATGCCACGGCCCAAAACAGTACATAACACACACAATATTGTTGTAAATAATAATTTATGAATTGACCTCGCAAAAAATAAATCTGACGTCTCCGTTTTAACTTTGTTTTATTTGTTGTTCACACACATTTTGCCGCACCCTTCATTTTATTCGGTACATTGTATTTTATGAAAAAAAAATAAAAAAAATACGGCACCGAAATCAATACTACACGAATTATTTTTTTAAAATTGATTGACAGAGTATCAATCAAAAGTGTCGCGCTCCCACTCTCAGATTACCAAACAAATATTTTCAAACGGGTACGATTAGTAGTACGATCGCGTTGGCGACTACTTAACAATATCGATTACGTAATAGATAATTCGGAAACACTAGGTTTTTTTTTTTTTGAAACTTTCATCGGACATCATATAAACACGCGTGTTAATTTAATCGTCGCGTACGTGTTGTGTACGAATAAATTATCATACGGTGTGCGGTCGGTTGTTTTAAAACTTTGGAAACTTTTTTTCGTAAACATTAAATTTTTCGTAAAGCTGTGTGAGAATTTTTTGAATTACGCACGGATATTGTGGTTTTCGTAACGCGTTATTTTCGAAAAAAAAATAATTTTTCGTACGCGCGATCCGTATGGTCGATGGTTTTTCGAAAATATATAATAAACACGAGCGCGACACGACGAACGTTTGAGCGGCGGCGCTATTCCCGACGAACGTACGAATTGAAAATCAAAACATTATTATGAAATTAGTTTACGGTCGACTAAGGTAAAAGTACAAACTTTTTCGCATTTTATTCAGCGAGCATAATACCGTAATGGTAAGTCGATTACGGAGTACGTAATACGTATAATGAATTGCACGTACCTAATGATGTCTACGCGCGAGCCGATTTCGGACGTATTTCGCATATTCGATCGAAATTCAGTAATCTCCGTTCTAGCAGTGACTCTCGAATGCGACGAGCCGTTTTCGTCGGGCTTTGTGATATTTTTCACGCCGAACCGGTGGTGTTCGCCTCGCGCGACGACGTCTGCCGCGAGACTGAGCATCGTCGACGATCCACACGATCGTCGTCCCCGATGATTCATACCGGTTCGCCGGCGGCAAAGACGTGTGCGCCGCGCGCGAGGAGAAAGCGACGCGGTATTTTATTAATCAAACCCCCTGCGCACGTGGCATTGCATAATTATATCGTCGGTGCATAATAATAGGTGTCGGACGATTGTGCAATAAACGGGGGTGGCCCGCCGCCGCGGTATTTCGACGGAAATATCTCCGCGGGTATTAACTATTATTATTATTTTCTATCGCTTTGTATTGTTTTTTTTTTTTCGCGCGGTCGAATTCGCATTTCCGTTTCTCGACCGGTCGGAAAACATTACCATTCATTTCTACGAAAATAATATCACCACGAGATGAGCGTAGCGCGAGTTGTCACGAACATTTGAAAATCGGCGTGAATCAAAGGGGGGGGGGGGTTTATAGAACGGTACAACAATATTTCCAACCGAACGATAATATTGAGAGATTCGATGTATATCGCGCAAAACGTCGACGCGATCGTATGGACCGTGGTAAGGGTCCTCCTGCTTTACGCGTCGTAATCAGGTCGAATTTGACGTTCTCTTTATCGAGTCGTGAATTTACAAACGTCACGGAAAACAATTCGAAACTATGACTGGAAACAGTGGAAACGAATAAAAACGTACTATTATAAAAAATAAATAAATACCTCGGAAATATTTAAAAAAAAAGAAAACCCCTACTGACGCGAAATGAAATACACAATTGTGTGATCTATTATTTTTCATTGCCGACTCGATGTTTCGGTCCAGCGACATTCCCGGACTGCTATTATATGGATTGAAAGTTATTTAAGATAAGCGCCCCTTTTACGTTATAGTCAGTCATATAGACGTTATATGGTCCCAATAACGTTTCTGTTATCAATGTGTCGATTGCCTCGCGCATTGTGCGCAATGTAGGTCAAACTGTTTATAAAAATGTTTATGTAGGTATAGTACGTGTCGCACGCAGACCTCGGCCGATAACGAGTCGCCAACACAAAGTGTTAATAAACAGGTAGTGGACACATAAACTCGACTCGCGTTACGGGGGCAGACCATAACTCTAAGATATAACCGGCGAAGAGGCGGGCAAACTAGGTGAATTGTATCCCCTATATTAAAAAAAAATAAATATCTATATATATAGGTACCTATATATTTTTATAAAGGGTTTAATATAGAACAACCCCGGCGATGTGATAATTCTGTGAGATTTTATCACTTTCAAACTGTTTTGGAATATCAATTTTCCACGTACACGAGACCGGACGAAACAATCTCGCTTTGCCTGTCCCAAAAAATGAAAAAAAAAGAACTGTAGCGTCTCGATATATTATACGTTCGAAAACACGAAATAAATTGATTTGCGCGTAAATTCGATAAAAACCGACCGCGGTGTCGGCGAGATCCTCAGTTTTTAGGGCAACATTTATAACTTTAGTAATAATCACTAACATAACGTACGTACGGATAGTTACACTATTATCTAATAATAGTTGGGCGTCAGCTACGAAAACGGTCGAGTTTAATAATAATACTCGTAATTACGAGTTTCAAAAACAATTTTAACCGCAGATACGGTGTCCGAGACTTTGAGCCCCGAGGCACAACTTTCGACGTCTTCTCGGCAGGCAATCGCGGGGGAAAATCGGTAATTCGTTCGGGGGGCGGCGAGCTTTGACGTGGCGAATAAGTTTTTTTCCTTATTCACGCGAACCGATAAAACAGAAGCAAAAAAAAAAAAAACCGTATCGTTAATAATGAAACTGTCTATTTGTTATTTATTATTATTTTTTAAAGCGTATAAAAACGTCGCCAGCGGCGGTCGTCGAGGTCACGACGCGCGTTAATATAACGGCTAATTACGATATTACTACGGTATTTTTTCTCGCCGCCCCTAATGTTTTTTCCGTTCCCCTTGTTGCAGGGACAGTCGCTTGCGACTGCGCTCGCCGATTGGAATATCAGAGTGTGTCGACGACGCGATAATCGACAGTTTAAAAAATAAATCCGCTCGACGACGCAAATATCACAAACGCGCGCGACTGCGGGTCTCGAGGACTCACTCGAACCGATCTCTGGGCGTCGCGCGCCCGCCGCGAGCGGTTCGACGAAACGTGCGGCGTGATGTAGCGCGTTCGTCGCGAATAATTTCCCAAGAAAGGAATTCGCCGCCGCGTTCGGAGGACGAGGACGACGACGTGAACTTTGCGTGTTACGTACACGCTCGTGTGTGTGTGTGTGTGTTTTTTTTTCCTTTCTCATAAGGACCCGTGTAAGGACTCACTCCGGAGACGGTTCATGCCGTTTTCGTGTTACATTTGACGGAAATCATTTACAACGTCTGGAAATGTCGAGAGTGCACACGCCGCCGCGCCGCGGCACGGACCGAGAAACCGCGTTCGTGTAATTTACGCGCGATAAAAGTTTCGCCCACAGCGGACCGTTTTCGACATGGCGCGCGCGCGCGCGCGAGTGGAAATTTACATTTTAGGGTAAAAAATACACAACGTACAACGCGCGGGAAAATGTAATTATTTCGCCCGTATAATAATAATCGAATTACCTATTTTATATATTCGACGGTTTTTCTATTTCCTTTCGTTTTATGTTTTTCAACGTTTCGTTCGTACTGCGAATTTTCGATCCGAGCGATTTTTAATTAATTTTTCCGACAGTCCGCGCGAAAAACAACCAACTGGTTCGCAAATTTAATAATTTACCAAATATGTACGGGGGGGGGAACAGCGTATACACCACCACTATAGCGATTTTTTTTCCAACGTCGCGGTTAGGCGCGGGCCGTACTAGGAAAAACCGTCGGATACAATGTGTGCTGTGTTTTTTTTTACCATCGGTGTTATTACGCAAAGCAATTGGATTTTCACGACGCGTGTAATATTATTATGTTATATCGATAATTTCATCGCGCGCGCGCGCGCGTGCATATCGCGGAATATACCGCGAAAATCCAATCATGTCAATAATGTAACACCACCACCGCGCGCGCGTCGACGTGGCAGAGTGTAACCCCGGCAGCTCGTGTTATTGGCCACGTTTTTCCGAGAACGGCGAAAACACACGCCGAAATCCGCGGACGCGTATTATTATTATAATGGAAATACACGGCGATATAATAAACCGATATTTTAGCGGCGAGTTCCGACGTGTGTGTTTTATATTTTGACGCGCGAGCGCGCGCGCGCGCGCGCGATGATCGGACAATAAAGAAGAAAGAATACATTTTTCCGTTTCGCTCTCGAATTCCGACGGTTTTATGTTCCGTTCGACACGCATAATAATGATCATTAACGTCTGGCGCGTTCTCGCCAGCTCCCCGTGCTTAATCGTTTTATAGATTTCAAAATGTAATTACGTCCGCGTTACTATTGTTACGACCGATGTGTGTTCCTATCGGTTTCGACAAACCGAAATTATTCGTTTGCGAATTTCTCTAGCAATTATGTAATCGGTTTTATATAAAAAAAATTTCCCCCTCTCATTTAGCATGTCTACTCTCGTTGTACACGACAATTTGGTAAATAAATCGCGCGTCGAGCTTAAAGAATAGAAAAAAAAAAACAAAAATAATATTAAAATCAATAACAAAACGTTTCGGTATCGGGCGACACATACGTATTATGGTCGTCGCGAACGTGAAAACCGCGATAAATAGTAATATTAATAACGCGCGAAGCGTTTCGATTCGTACGGCGGCGCGTTTGATTTGTTGTATTTATAAAACGGTTTTGCGCTATTGATTAAAAGAGAAAGGATAACATAACGTAGTAGTCCGTATCCCGTTCCGCCCCAGTCACCGTATAATATTTGCGGTCGCGGTAATCCCTAACTAAATTATTGTCACCCCTTGTTCGGATTATCGAGGGTTCGTAAATACTTTTTCGCGAAAATATTAAATTATACACAACATTGTACGTAAATTATTATTTTATACGTACACGCGAGCGTCGGTCATATTAAAAACCGTCGCGGCACACGTATCGGTGTAGTATAGGTGTAGTATACGAGAATAACGTTATCGCGGAGGATTTGATGAAAAAAAAAAAACAAAAAACAACGGCAGAATATCGATTTAAATTATTACGGATACAAATATTATTTTTCGATAATCGGAAACAATCACGCGAAACTTTTCGGCCGCCCCCTTTTTTCGCGTTCAATACGACCGATAATGCTGCGTTGTAATACGATTAATTTAGTCGCGAGTTCGGTGTATAGTCACGCGCCTATTTGAGAACGCGTCGAAATCGCACCGTCAAATCAAATATTATTATTATTACTACGCCGAGACATTTTTTTTCGAGTACATTGTCGTCGGAAGTCGATCTAATAGCGTGAAAATCGTCGTCGTAAAACCCTTGTAATACGCGATGATTTTCGCAACGATAAGCGAAACACAACCGCGAGCGGTTTTATTAGTAGCGATTGACGATTGCTCGGGCACTATATTAGACTCGTCGCCAACGGTAACGATGATAATCGTACGGGGGCGCGACTGCACGACGAGAGAATTTCGCCGCCGCGCCGGAGACGGAACAAATGACTATTTTTATCCGAGCGGACAGTCGCGTTTCGAGTAATAGGTAACGGACCGATGTAATCGTCGTCGATTTACGTTTCGCGACGGTTTAGCGCGCCGACGACGCGCCTTTGAAGAATCCTCGTCGTCGACGATTCTATATACCTTTCGGTGGACGGGCGAACTTTTATAATTTGTGCGAACGACGACGTTCGGACGAGAACACCGACGATGTGGTTTTTGTCTGGACGGTAAAACGGATAAATTCGATATTTCCAAATTCGACCGGTGAACCCTAATCGTAGGCGAAAATATGTATAAGATATACATGGTTAAAAAAATAAACGAATAACATTAAGTCCGAGACGAGATGAGACTTATTGAGAGAGTTCTGAATAAGTACCTTAAACGTTTTCGTCGCACATATTAAAATTAAATCTACTTTAATACGATTAATATTATGGGCGGTAGAATCAATCCGAATACGTAATTAATAAAATGTTTAAACACACAAAGAAGACCATTAATATTGAAATACTTTTTACGCGAAAGCCCCGTCGTCGCGACGCGTTTGTAAATTTTCGAGCACGCGAAAATTGAGATACGCCAATTACACCCTGTCGTCGTTCAAACTGCATCCTCCTGCACTCAAAGCGTGCAGTTGAACACGCCTATGCGGGCAATTCGATCGCGAGACCGACTTACAACAAACGCGTCGAATATTTTATCGTTATTAAATTTTTCGTTTCTTCGAGAGAGTGTGTATTCGTTCGGGACTTATTTTTTTCGCTCGTAATTTGAAAAACCGTTGTACAAATTGCAGCTGTCGATTCGGTTCGAAATCGTTTTCTGGACGCCGTCGCGCCGCGACGGTTTGTCAATTGCTTTCGAATTTAAAGCAATAATACAACGTCGCAGCGGGTTGACGCCGAGTATTATTTAATACTCGAGTGTACGCGACACGTCCGACAAAGGGAGGGGGGAGAGAGAAAAAAAGTTACCGTACGTGACAACGAAAGGCACAATATGTTAATAATAATAATAACTTTTTTCGCCTTTTTTTTTTTTTTTTGTATTTATAGCGAAACTTTTCTTCTTTTTTTTTTCATAACCGAATATCATAATTATTGACCGCGCGCGCGTATAACTTTGTGCACACTCGCGTGAAAACGTACAACACTGCGTACAGGAGGAATAGTATTCGAGTAATAATAATAATAATAATAACATGTCGATTGTGTTGATTTTTCTTTCCGACGATGTTTTACTACTTTTTTTCTTTTCGTTCGACGCCCACCCGCTGGCTCGTCGAGGAGCCGACGACGGTCTGTGCCGAGCAAATTATTTCGAGTGTATCCTTCGCGGCATCGATTACTGTAGTTATAGAGGGCACGCGCGGCGATAAGATGTTTTTCTACTTTATTATATACGAGTATATATATATAGGTCTCTCGTTCGAAATTAAATTTTAAGAATTTACCGATTTCGCAAAGCAAATAAGAGAATTACCATTATATAACGGGGTGGGGGAAAAAAATCTAATTTTTTCTCCAGAATCAAACCCGGCGAAATGAACCACTTTGAAAGTTTTTGCTGGTTCGAAAAAGTTTTTTTTTTTTTTTTGGTTTCCACTTTTGAAAAGTTTAATAATCAAAAATAATCTCCTCCGCCTTCGGCGACCGGTATAAGCACGGGCGTTACGTCGGCCGAACCCGGCGAAATTTTGATCTCGGAAAAATAATAATTATTAAATCGCGCGATTACGACCGGATTAAAATCCGATAAATCAACTACTGTTTACGGAGAGGTATCGTGTGTCGTAATAGAAGCGACCGTGCAAAAGCGATTGAAAATCGAAAATAAAAAATTTCTCGTAAACGACCTACCAAAAATAAAATACAGCGACGATTTAATAACGTCACGAGGATTGTTTGTTTTTTTAATATAATACACGACGTGTATATTATATAATAACAGTTTTATTATATACTAGTAGTTATCTTTTTAATAAACTAAAAAGAAAAAACCAGGCGAGGAAGTTATGATAATTTTTTTTCGTTTTTGTAACGGACTAAGTACCATCTGTAAAAGGAACGTTGAAATTGGAACACTCGAACGGCTTCTTGAAAAAAATAAGCGCCGGAATTATATTATCTTTCGGCGGAGACGAAGAAGCCGTGAGTTAGAAACTCACGTTCGATTGCCGTTCGTGAATTATTATGTTTTGAAGACGATTTCCCAGAAATCTCGAGTTGAAAGGGCGTCGATTTAATATGACTACCGTTCGTTCGTTTCCCCGTAACACAATCGCGCGTTTATATTACGTTGTTAATTGTGTTTGTTAGTAAAAAAAAATAAAAAGAAAAACACGCTCTCTCGAAACGTACTGAAATATTCTCGCGCCGTTTGATGTTTCGTTTAATATTCGTCTTCCACTAGTTTGGCAAACAAAATATTTGCCATTGAAAATTTGTCGCATTCATAGGCGCGCGAATAGGGTTTGAGAAGAGGTATTCGACGAAGCGATCGCGAAAGTAATAAACACCTAAAAAGTTTACTTCGCTCCGTTCGGTTTCTAGAATAGAACGCGTGTAATTATACCTAATTACAATAAAACTCGGTACACTATTTCATCTACTCTTAAAAAAGTTATGTCAAAATTATATTTATATTAAACGGCACAAATACGAAAACGATTGCTCAGTACGATATTGCATAATTTCGTTTGATTTCGATAAACGATTTCAATAAGTAAAAAAACACAAAAATCGAGACGGTTCTGGGGAGGTTTTTGAAAAACGTTTTCTAGGAGTGAGCTTAGCCTCCCGCGCGCCCTATTCGAAAAGTACTTATACAATTATTATATTTCGGTCTTTCGCGGTGTCGCACAGTGGTCCAGAATGCATGTTTAGCGGGGCGAAATTAAAAAAAAAAATGTCGTATTATTATAGATATCAGATCATAAACTGGTTGTCTACAACATACTGATTACAAATATGACATTTTATGTACCTATATCAACGTAATTACCGATAAGAAATGCAATTGTGTAAGTATATGCTTGTACGACGTTCATTTCTCGCGTAAACAGCGACAAATGAAATAAATTTTTTTTCACATATTGTTGTAATTTTTTTTAATTTTTAAAATTGATTTTCAACTAACATGGACATGGAGATTGAAGGTAATTTAATCAAATTTAAAAATCGATACTCTTACCTATATTTATTTTCATTGTAATGTATAACTATGGTATAATTGTTGATTTCGGAACTTCAATAGGGTATAAATAAAATCCGCCCAATTTCGCCTTTAAGTGAGCTATTGTAGGTTATAGTGCAAGTTCTCAGCTTTTCAACCATGTATAATTTGTCTGCCTTTAGCTGCCTTTGAGTGTTTTATAAATTAATTTCTACAAATTTAATATAATATTTCAGAGAACGTTATTGAAGACATATTGACACACCGATTACAGTTTAATGAACTAAGAAGTAAAAGTAACTTATTTCCTCAGAGTTAAATCCAAAAAACATTTAATAAACTTTATTGTTAACAAATATGGTAACGAAAGTTGGGATACCGGCTATATTTATCAAATTGAAAATCAAATTCATAATTTTTCACGAAATTTAGCTAAAAAATGGGCATCATGCAATCGCACCTTTAATATTTTCACTATAAAATATGAAGGTTGACTAGACACAGAATTTACTTTTCCTTTAATTGCTGTCAAGCCTGATAAAAAAAAACCTGGTAGGCCTCCAAAAGAATTTTTGGAACAGTGAGTATGGTTAATCGCGAATACGGATAATCAAAACACGATAATGGAGGTTCCACTGTATAATATTTTTATATATAATTCATATTTTATTTGTTATTAATTATTGGCAATTTACTACAGTAGAAAAAAAATATTAGCTATTATCAAGGTATGAAAATTAAAATTTTAGATATTTATTAGAGGTTTATTTTAAAATTGATATCAAATTTTTGTTCAGATTTGTATAAAACTAAAAAACAACCCCTTAAAACCCTCTTACCATATTTTATCGGCTCCTAACTTTGAATTTAAGGGATTGAATAAGGTTTAATATCATTTTTAAAATCAGCTCTCCTTAATCTATGTCAAAAATATTCAAAATATTATTTTTACAAAATTGAAATAAATACCCCCTTCCCCCTCCCCCCGGTAACTCTCTAAATAATGGGTTAATTTAAAAAAAAAAGTTAAATTTGGATTTAGTGACCTTTTAAACATATAATGTGACCTATCACACAGTTTTCTAACCAAAAATGTATACGGTATTAATTTCGCCCCGCTAAACATGCATTCTGGACCACTGTGTGTCGCGGTCGTTATGAAACGCATATTATTACAACGCGCGTAACGTTAAAGTCGTGACTCGAACGCGAAAGTTTTAAACGGTTTTTTTCTTTTGTTTAATTTACGCCGCTGCAGATGCGAAACGCGCGTATTTTTATTTTTTTTACTTTTCGACCGTCGGATTTATTATTTTAGTTTTAAACGAGAGGGCAATAAAATAACCATCTCAATACCCGCGATGCGTTCTGCCCCGCGGGCCGGCGGTTTTCACCGTTTTCCACAATCGGACGCAGGTGTTTCGCGGTAGGCACTAAACGTTGTTTGGACGACGACGTTTTCTCACATTTTAAGGAACCGTAAATTCGGAACGAATATCGTGTCGGCGGCGGCGTGATTGTAAAAGCGACGGTACAACACTACACGTCGTCGGTTTCAAATTTAACGTGCCCGGTACCGATTCGCCGGTATCGATCGCCGCGCGTCGTCGTCCTATTGTTTCGGTTTATGTTCGGTAAATATTGTAATCGCGCGCGCGCGCGTTTGTTCGCGGCGTAATTCGTATCACTCGTTTTCCGACGATAAATCCGAGTTTCGGACGCGTTCGACGAGAGAGCGGGTCCGCCGAATATAATACGCCATTACACATCACACTACGTCGCGTACACGAGTTTTAGCGAGAACAGCGGGCCGTCATATTATTGTACCGTTTTCCACGGCGCGGCGGCCGGCACTCGTAAAATAAAGTGCGAACGCAACACGACGCAGTGCGCCTCCGGTGCACGCGGAATTATGTTGTATACACGACTGGATTGTAACGCCGCCGCCGTTATTAAACGTGAAATATTACGCGTCGTGCGCGCCTGCACATGTTATTACATTATGTGTGTTCTCGAAAAGCGAGCGCGCGTTTACCGAAACGCGACAAAACGATAACGCGTGCGATATTATATTTTTTTTTACCCGCTCTCCCGGCGCGCGGCGTTGTTTGTTTTTCGTTTTTCAGCCCTATTGTAGTCGCACTGTGTCGAAAAAAAAAACTAAATGATAACAAAATAACGACGAGAGAAAATCGATCGACTCTAGCTGATTTTACGCGTCGCCGCTCGGCGGGACGATTGGATTTTGAAGGCCTTAATCGGTCATCAGGCCGAAAATAAAACAAGAATACGCGCCCAAGAAAACGAAACGAAAATTGGAAGAAAAAAAAAGCGAATTCTTTTGAAATTTTAATTTCGTCGCTATTACGCGCCGGCGCGGCGTAACGACGTTTGGTGTAGAATATTTTTCAGTCTGCCGTTAAAAAATAAGTACTCCTCTGTCCGCGCGAGGCCGCCACGACGACGTTTACGACGTAGCGTAGTCGTTACCCTCCCGTTAAAATATCGTTTCGTGAAATTCGTTTTTGTTATTCGACGTAATAATAATAATATATAGTATTTACGCGGTGCATATACAATATAGTATATGAACGCGTTGTTACAACGTTATTTTTACACGTATTATTGATATAAATATCACATATTATTATTTATACATGTTATAGACTTTATTGTAGAAAATAAAACACAATGTGTACACGCAAAACACACCTATATTATACGCGCGTATAATAACTGCGTATTATATTATACGAGCTAGGCGCAGTTAATAATGTTTTCGAATAAACAATTTTTTTCCCCTTTTTTTTTGTTATTATTATTACGCGCATTTGGAAAAACGGAGGCGTGCGTTTTACGATGACCTGCAAAACGTTCGATCGTTTTCACGTCACAAACACCGCCGGCAGAGCTTTATAATAATAATAATAATAATAATATCATTATTGTTGTTCGTTAATCGGCAGCGCGAAAACGATACCTATATTCGCCGGCCGGCCGTTCGTTTTGAAAATAAAAATAAAGGTCGTCGCCGAAAAAACGGCAATAATTAACACGTGTCAATGCGCGCTCGCTCGTATTTTATATTATTGTTGTGCGCACAAACGGCAACGGATCTAGGATTGTTTAATGGCACGGCGCGACGACGATCAATTATTTGCGACCATAATAATATTATAATAAACGTACAAATATTATGTTATCGCGTATTGACTATTTTTTTTCCTCGCCTCTTACAAACAAAAAACGATTCATAGTTTACGCGAACTAAATTACACAGACACACTATATTCGTCGGAGCATGTCAGGTATACTCGTGCGTTTATTTAAAATATTATATGATAATGACCGACAAAAAGAGACGAGCGGTGTTCGTTTTCCGACGCGTTCGAAATATTATTACAACTAACTAATGATAACAACTCTGTTCGCATAAAATCCCAGTGTCGTATTTTAATTGTATAATATTTCACTCGTTCCGGGCCGAGCCGAGGGGGACAAATCGGAGAGTTTCCCCCGTGTTCGATCTAATGGTAGTATGCGCTCCTCATCGTCGACTTTCTACGATGAAATTTGCATTGCGATTGAAAATTTATAAAGATTTTGACGACATTTGCCGCGAACCGTTGTAGCGTGTCCGATAAAAACGATTTGTTATTAATCTGTCGCAGATGTAAACCGATATTCGACTAGGTCTATCCAACAATTAGAGACGACTACCCGGGTAATAACAAAGCGCATATTTTACAATATTATTAGTTCAAATATGAGATTGATAAATGAACATTTTGTTCTTTTTTCGTTTGATTTTACAACGCTTCGCCCCGAAATACCGATTGCACCATTTCCCCCGACTACAGCCGGACCGTACTCGTTTGTCGCCAAACGCGAAAATTATGACGATTAAATCTTACGCGCGCGTGTGAATTTCATATTGTCATCGATTTGACGAGGGATTTATTTCGGCGGCGGCGCGACGTTTGTTGTTTCCAATGTTTCGCGGACGCGCGAAAACGTAATTTATATTTTTCTCGTATGAGCGATGCGTTCCGTATGTCGGTTTAATTATATTTCGCGCGAGCGAGCGAGTAAAAGAGTCGATACGGGTAAAGTTTGATACGTGAGCAGACTCTACGAGGGAGCGCACGACCTTCGGACGTTGTGAAATTTTTTTTTTTTACTTTTTTTTTGTTGCCGCAGCTAAAAAATATATAAAACAGTATTTATATTTCTCCGGGCCGATATTTTATTCACCGGCGCGATGTGTTTCGAGAGAAGATGGAAAAACCGACGACGACGGTCACGTTTCGCGAATGATTCGGATGACCGACGAAGTATATTATATAGCGTGGCGAAAAGTTTTATGGAATAATATATCTACTCGGTTGCACCGCGGCGAGTTGGTTTACGCCGCCGCGCCGTCGACGATTATACTACTTATACTTTCATTCCCACTCTATGCCGGAAAAAGAAACTGTTTTGTTGAGAATAACAGTTTTTTTTCTGTCTCATTAAGACAGGTGTGTTTGGTACGGACGACGCGAGATCGAGCGATGAAACGAGCGGAATAAAACGTAAACATATATTTTGATGACGAGAATATTATTATCACGTGTGATAATTGTATTGATTTTTTATCCATTGCATCAGAGTCTCGTACGGTATCCCATAGTTATTGTTTGAACGTTTGAAATATATATTCGAAATGTGAATATATCCACTTGAACATATTATTTCCCAACGTGCGTTGCATTTATTTTACAAGTATAATACTATTGCCAATGCCGCGCACGAATATATTGAACTGGGGAATGCATTTTTCGCACTCGAACGCATAAAAACTCGCCTTTTTTCGACGCCAGAAAAATTGGATTCTTTATCGTTCCCGGCGATCGACCGTGATATTACAAAACAGTTTAAGTCTGAAAAGACCATTGTTGAATCGACAAAAAAAAAAAAATAATAATAAGAAAACAATATAATTACATTATAATTAACTGTCGAAAAATCAAATTAAACTCGTTATAATTAGTGGTCTACCTCAAATACATGTATATCGTTTATACTTGTTTTTACAATTTCACCTCTTTTTTTTTTTTGTATTTTATCAATTTATTCATTATTCAAAAAGGGTCATCAAAGGACGCACCGCGAGAACTATGTTTTTTTTCTTTTTTAAATTAAGCCCTGTACAAAAGGTGTTTTTTTTACACATTATAAGAATGTCTTCGGTAAAAGTCTTGTAGAAATTGTTCGAGTTGTTTTATCCACAAAGATCCTTAAAAACGGTATCGAGTTGTACGTGTTAATATCACTAATTATTTCAGAATTTAAAATTTCCATTATGTTTTCATACTTTCGACTAGAAACACAGACGTACACACGTAGTACACTATATGTAAAAAGTGAAACTATCGGGACGTCGACATTCAGCCGTTTGTTGGAGACTTTCAAAAGAACAATAATTCGAATAATTATTCGAAGAATAATGGAAATTTTGCAATTTCAACAAACCCCGCGCAGCAGTAAGTACGACGATCTATTCGGTGTATAATGTATACGACGTTCAGCTTCCGTCCGATTGAACGAGGCTGGTTGCGAAGAATATTGCGCGATTACTACGGCAAAATGCGTTTTCAGATAAAAAAATAAAAAGAAGAAAAAACCCGATGATAATAATAATAATAATAATAGAAATAATAATAGAAAATCCACACTGTCGTAAAAACCAATAGTCGATCTTCCGTTTGCTTAGAAAGTCTGAGAAAAACGTCGGCGAAATAGGTAGTTAATATATTATTATATCCGCGCAAATAATTCCAGTCAAGTGTAAAATAACGTTTGGGCGTCCCTTCCGACTGATTTGAAATTTGTTTTTTACAAGCATTAGAAAAACGAACGAAATCGAGAAGCTCGACAAATTTCGAACAAACTACATAATATTGATCGACGTTAAACTCGTGTCGAATTTTGTAAGAACGATAAATTATTGTCACCAGTCTATATCTCATCAGATCCTAGTGTGTCGTCAATTTTTTTTTTTATATATCTCACTACATCGTAATACATTTAACGGTGTAAAGCGTTTGACAAACGTGTGCTTTGAAAACATATAATTTAATAAGTCGAAGCGACGGAAATAATTCTCTACCACACCCCCTACCACCCGGGAGGAATCCGTCAATAAGTCGGCGTTAATGACGTAGGCGTCGTATTTTGGCACGCGTCCTCTAACCTCGCGACGATAAGGGTTTTATCATTTTGTTCCGTTTGGTTTTTTTTATATAAATATTTTTATTTTTTTTCCCGCGGACGACACCAAATCGATCGGAAACGCGATTTTCCGTCGCGCTATTCCCCCCCCCCCCCCGTGAGAATTATTATTGGAAACTAACGGAAAAAAAAACAATCGAACGTTTTACGCATATAACGTGTACTGTGTTGTGTACATTTTGCGAGTGTGCACACGACCGTAAACCATAATATATACCTGCGTATAAGTGTTTTTGTTTTTATAACGGCGCACGGATGTTTCTCGTTCTGACGGCCGCGGCGACGACGACGACGACGGTCGTTTGATTTTATCTAGTGATCGCGCGCAATACCGCGTACGACAAATAATATACGATATTATACAATGAGAGCCCGTATTTAAAATATATCGCGCGCGCTGTACTGCTGTGCTCGTTCGACCGTTTTCCATTAGGAATTTTGCCATCGTCGTCGGTTATATCGCTCTCTTTACTGCGGCGCAGTCGTATCGCGCGGGCGCTTATGTCCTACCGCGACACGCGAGCGCGAGTTTACGCTCGAAAAATCGTCGGTCGGTTCGAACAGTTTTCTTCCGTCCTTTCTTTCCTTTTAGCCACACGCGTAAACGTCTTGTTTCACGGACCGAATGTGAATACGGCCGCGTACGCGACAGGACGATTCACAGTGTCGTGTTAACGACATTAAAAAACGTCACCTGGGGGCAGATTTTTATAAACGCCGCTACTGTTTTCACTATACTCTCCGACGTCGGACGTTTAATCGGATTTCGGGAGGCGAAAGGGCTTATAATTTCTTCAACTAAAGCTCGCGTTAAACTCGACACGAATTCGCATATATCCAATATAAAAATGAATGGAAATCTCATCTGTTATAATAATTTTAAAACAATATCGAATCGTTCAAATATCGCACGACGGTGCCTATTCTTAAATCGTTTATTACTGATGAATTCGTTTGGACAATTATCCGAACTATTTCTAAATAAACGACGCCGCGCGGCCGGTGAAAAATTCACGTTCAAAAATAAGTAGTTTTATCTCCGGATTTAATACGTCGTTTAATATTCTCGTATTTTATTTATTTGAATTGAAATTAACGGACCTACGAGCGTGAGCACTCTAAATGTTTTAAATGTGAAAAAAAAGAAAGAAAGAATTTTCTACGATAGAAATAAATAAAAGCAAAGGTGATGACATTGCCCCGTCGCGCAACGCCCGTGGGGGTCTTGTAGAGATTAGTATGTTGGGTAGCTCAAGGATTGCAATTATTAAGTTTAGTCTGGAAGCCCTCTGGCTTCAATGAGCTTGGTTTTTTTCCGGGGTTCGCAAACGTAATGAAAAATATCATGAAATATTAATAAATAAAAAAAATATACCCACACACCCACACATATAAATACGAGTATATATATATATATATATGTTTATACGAGTGCGATGACTTTTTTATTATTTCGGCAACAACAGTTCGTTTTCCGTACACAGCGATTTGATTAGTTAATTTATTACAGGAGTTTGGCGCTAATGTGTAGTTGCCCGACAATGAAAGGACTACTTAGAAGGGCGAGACCGCGAGCGCTCGCCCGGTCTGTGCCGCGGCGAGAGAGCGGTCGTTAAAAATTTCATTCCTAAGCGTTTAATTTCACCGAAACTGGGCTAAGCCGAAATTAATCAAATCCCAACAATAAATATAAATCAAACTCGACGAAACGGCGAGTAGGTCACACGGTCGAGAAAAAAAAACAGATTTACGATGATAAATAAAAAAACGTAAAACTGATATTTCAACGATGCAAAAATAATAATACGCCGGCAGAGTACTTATCGATATCAGACGGCGGCGCGGCGGCGGCGTTAAAGTGGTCTGCTACGCTTCTAAAATATCACGGACGCGCAATTTTACGCGAACGTCTTCGGGAAGGGCTATGAAATTAATCTCCCTCGCTTAAAGTCGTCAATATTGGATTATAATGAGTTGCAGCAGAATTTAATTTTCGCTTTGATGGTACACACGCCGTACCTACCTACCTACCTACCTACCTAACTACTTATTATGAGTGTTTAATGTTTATATACGTATACGGTGTTGTACGCGCGCGCACACACGCCGTAATGTGTGCGAACTAAACTTGCGACGACGACGACGACGACGACGACGACGTAACCAAACTTTGATATCGTGCCCTTTAATTATGTGTACCTTTTATATACTTGTTTGTTTAAAACTTTGCAAAGTTTTTCGATTGTGATTTAAATACACGCCGTTCGCGTTCGTCTCGTGTCTGCGAGTGCGTTTAATTATACGTATATAATATTATTTCGTACGCTCTTTTTCGGCGCGAGAAACGAGAAAATATCGAATCTCGTGAAACGTTTTGCGCTCCGACTACCTGTGGGTCGTAGGTACCCGCGGTCACCTACGAACCAAAAACGTCACGAAACATACCGCTTCAATATTGCGTGTCCTATGAAAATAATGAAAAACCGTATTGTATCGATTAACGTCATTAGTTTAAACTCTAGACACTATATGATGTTTGAAATATTCCGAAAAAAAATTCACCGTTTCGGAGGCCGAAACGACGATAATAATAAGTATGATATAAACTCGTATAGAGCGGCGTTATTGCCGACGTGACCGCGGCGGAAAAGTTTCGTCGCCGAGAGAGATAAGAACGCGCGAAACGTTATAATTTGAATTCCGAACGACGTTATCTCCGAGATAACGCGCCCGTTATATTACGCCGAGTGTGGAGCGCCGCGTACGTGCGGGGGCGGGTGACGCGCGCGCGCGCGCTCGCGTCCGTGGTTATATTAATACTCCGTGCGAACAAAATAAATAACTCGGGCGAATTTACATCCGGCGCGGAGCGGAAATAGCGCGCCGTCTAATGCGTATTTATGTGACGGTCGCGCGGCGCGAAACGACGGGCTCTGGCGCGCTATAATAACATGGCGCGCGGCTGCGGGTTGATGAGAATAGCGAGCGAGCGCGCGCGCGTCCTCGAGAGCGGGGGAAAAAAAAAAACCGCCGACCGCGGAACAAAGAACGGGGGGGTAGAGAGGAAAAAAAATATACCCCGTCGGGAGGGTAGGGAAACGGCCTAAAATTCCGCCGAGTGCGAAAGAGCTATTAGTCTGTCTGCGGTCGGACGTTTTTATGGCGTACCCCCCCGGCTCCACCCGCCGCCTAGGGGGCCCATAAACAATACTCGTCCGGTTCAAAAGCTATACGACTCTCTCTCTATCTCTTTCTATACGTATATATGTTATACGTGTATACCACTCGCGTTCTCTCTTTCTCCCTTATCACACACACGCACGCTCGCTCTATCTCTCTCTTTCCATCTCCGTCTCGCTCTTCGCCCTTCTCGCACTCTCGTTTTACCATGCGGTAATACGTGGTAATATACGTGGTCTGTCCGTCTCTGTCCGTCTCGGCGAAGTTGTTTTACTATATGACGTGTGTGTGTGTGTGTGTGTGACTAGTGTTTGAAAATTCCGCGATGAATTCGATTTCGAATCGTCACCGTTTGTTTAAAACGCGACGATTTCTATAATATATCTCTTCGGAATTTAATATCTTTGTTATTAACTCTTTTAAATCAATGGTATATAAAATCAGTAACGGTTCGACCGTGTATTTGGCTTTTTACCGGTGTAACCGAAAGCGAAAGTAACGCTTCACACTTCCAACACTAATGCAACACGTCATCGTTGTATGTTTTAATTATTGTTATTATTTATAGGGATCGGATTTATTTGCAACGAAAAAAAAACCCTTCAATACACGAAATATTTTTGAAAGCGTGTACGAAATATGCGTTTATTTTGTTTTCAATATTCGTTTAAATAAACACTTTTAAATTACGAACATTTTTATATAATAATATTATAATCTACTCTTTTCTTTGCTGTTGACGTTTTCAACGAATAATGACGACTTATCGTACCTGAATTTATCGATGTTTATCGTGGATTCACTATTTTTACTACAGTTTACTCTGCGAAGTTATTTTACGCTATTTTAGAATACATAGTTCTCATTCGAAAAACATAACGCAATAATGTTAAAATTTCAAGCTTAAAACACGAGCGCGCGTTATAAAATTACAAAAACAAACACCGAATACGGGGGGGGGGGGGAAATCAGAAATAATGTAAAACAAAATTGATTCTATAATATTAGTAAGGACGATCTAAATTATGCACGTTTTCTGTCAGATTTTAAATAACTTATTTTAATAAATAAAAAACGCGTTTACGTGCAAATGCGTTCCTTAATTATTCATATTTATAACGCGTAGTCCTCTATATCGGTGACCGCCCGCGCAGTGACTGTACCCTCGTCGTTATCTGTTAATAGCGTTGGTCGACCAAAAACGCACGAAATCGAGACGGGGTCAGAGAACGTGGACCAGGACTACGATTCCGAAAAAAAAAAAATAAAAAAAAAAGGTCGTAAATTATAGAACTCGACAAGATAAAAAGCCACCGTATCATATTATGTAAATCATTTTTTATTTTATAACGTATTCAAATTAATTATGCGCTTTAGATGTACACTTTGTAGTTTGGTACGTAGGTAAGTTATAAACCACGTGTACTTTTTTTAACCTCGTTATACGTATAACGTTCTCCAAATATGAATATCAGTAAATATTTAATGACCATGGGTTATTATTAGATCCGAACTTAAATGCTCTAAAGCCTATAATAAAAATGTTTTTAAATGTTAATTTATAATTTCAAAACAAATTAAAATAACCTTCAAATTACTTATTTAATTTTTTAAATTAATAATTCCTATCGATTGTTAATATATATAGTGTTAAATAATTATAATAGTCGATAAAATGAAAGAGGCGCATCAGCTTTAATTCCTATATTCGTCCAATCTCGTGAATAGTTTAAAAGTGATTTGTTTTTTTAATAATAGCAATGAAATGACTAATAAAGTTAAATCGAAAAGCATTGAGATATCCGATTTCATATAGAAATTAAATTTTTTTAACGTTAATAAAATGTTTACACTTGTTCACACACCAATTATTACTAAAACCAATGACTCGTTCGTTTCACTCGGAATCTAATTAATTATTTGTATTCCCTTGCTATTGAAAAACGTTTTTAGATAGAAATGCATCCGTTCCGAGAGAAAAATGCAAATGCAAACGCCATCAAAATCCGGTTATTTTATTATTATTGGTTTTTTCGGGGGGAGCGAATTTTCAATAGATAACCGGAGACGCCACTACGTCTAAATACGGCACGAAATATGTAAATTTATTATACTTTCTATTAATATAATACGCCTGGTGTGTCGTATTTCACGTCGAAAACGACTGCGCGTGGCCGGGAAATACAGTTGTTTTTTTTTTCCTCTTTTTGTCGCGAACACGGCGGCGCCGACCGGAGGTGCCAGTAAAAACTATTGTCATCGAGGCGGACCGCAGCAAAGAAGGGTGACGTCGTCGGCTAGCCAACTGACTGATTATACTAATGTATTCGAAAAACTCACGTAAACCTCGTCGGGTGACTGCGCCACGCCACCGCGCCGTCTCGACCGCCGCCAACACTTTGATCGGTCGGTCGGTTTTGTTTTCCTTTCTTTGTCTCCGAATTTACCGCGGTAAAAAGGACGACGACTTCTGGATACCCACGCCGTCGGCTTTACGAGGCGAACTCGACCCGGATCGATCGGCGCGCGACGGACCATAATATCGTGTACACGCGCGTTCTTTACTATAAAAACCTAACGGTGTGACGTATTGAAAATTTAGGCTCGAGCAAAATAAATCGTCGATAAGTCGCTCTAAACCATATTGTGCACAAATCTACTAAAGTTCTGAGCGAAGAAGGAAAAATGGATCGGCCGCGTGTTTATAAACAGTGAAAATACTCGATTTCGTTGAAATTGGATTTTTCTAACGCTTATGCGTGTTTTCGTGACTTTTAGGTGAATTTTTTTTTATCGACTTTTTATTAATTAGAAAGAACAACTATTGTGAAGAATCTCGTATGAAACCTGCGTGCATTTAATGTTGAAAAAAAATTTGGAAGTTTTATGAATTTTTAAACACAAAAATGTTACAGATGTTTGTGGTTTTATCGAGTCCGGCCAAAAATTAAACTTCAAACGCTTATAAAAAGGTTTTTGATATTTTTATATAATATGTACAAGTAAGAACAATGCTCGAGGGATATTTGTATTAAATTATCAAGATTATTTGTCTCATTAAAATGATTTTATCGATTGCAGAGGTACCAAAAGGTTTCAAATGTCCGTAAATAGTTCAAAGTCTAAACAAATTTGAAATATTTTAAAAATCACACCATCAAATAGTATGAACAAGACAACATTTACAAACTGAAGTTCAAAATAAAATCGATTCTTTTGGTCGAAAACGTGATGACGAAAACAAAAAAAATTAATATTAAAACAATAACATTTTACCGTAGTCTCGGGGCAATTATATCCGTTATTTAATAATTGTATAAATACAGTAAGCCTTGCGAAATACAATGTTTAATAATATTCTCGTTGAAAATATCGCAAAAGCCTATCCTACCTATCATTGTAAATTATTTTTTTCCGTTTCCTCTGTAGGACTTTAAGTTGTCGCCCACGCCGAGTAATAAATACCAGATTATTACGAAGTGCAGGTATTTCAGCGAACGCGTTTAACACATTTCTAAAACTGTTGTTCGTAATAATTTTTTACGAGTTTATTTGCTGCCTACGGCTCTAAAGTTTGAAAAATAACATAAACTGCAGCGCGTATACGTCGCGTTACATTATGGCGAGCCGCGAGTGGTGCCGCGATAAAATCTACCGTCAAACTTAATACGATAAGTCATACACACCCTCTTCGGCGCGTCCTGCCCCCCCCCCCCCCCGGAACGGTGGGCCCACGCACTCGCGAGCGGTGAACTAAATACGCACCGCGTGATAATTTCCCCTCTTTCCATACAGTGTCGTCGTATGTGTATAAATACGTACACCGTTTAATACGACAAAGTTTTGTTGTATTTTTTTTCAACGCCAATAAAGGCTATCGTCGATAAGGAATCGGCCCAAACTTGTAAATGTAAATAATGCGCGCGATCAATGTACAATATTCTACAATACGTGTACGTTTCCGCGTCAGAATACGCGTATAATACACGATTTTGCAAACAACATACACGCGCAGTAAATAATATGTCGATAGACGCGATCGATTCGATCACTTTTGGATTTTAATTAGAAATCTAACGCGATGGCGGCGATTACGGTCGAAAGAGTGAAAACAACAATCGCCGCAAGCAACGAAAAACAATACGCCGTTTAGGGTTTCGAGTCGGTTTTAAATAGTCTAATTAGGCGCCTAAGAAAAACTTTTACTCGGTAAAATCGTCGTCGTCCGACTGTGCGTTTTATTTTTTGTTCTATTTGGCTGACTTTTGGTCGAAACGAAAAAAAGTTCAAGCCACGCGAATGACGGGGGATTCGGGAAAAAATTTAAATGCTCCGTTAGTGGCCGTTTGCTTTACAGAAAAAGAAGAAAAAAATTATACGGGCGTAATTTATTTCGGTAGATTTTCGAAATTGTCCGCGCGGAATCGTTCGTATGATATTACGTAATATATTTTACGATCGCAAATTTATGACGGTTTACTGTTCGACAAAACAAACTTTTATTTCCACGTTTTATTTTCAAACCGATCCAGTCCACAACGTTTAGGGTAGTTTCGTAACAAATCCGTTTAAAAGTTTAAAAAATATATTATAAGACATTTACGTATAGGTATATTATACTAAACCTAACCTATTCGCATACACACTATATATTTATGTTTGCGATATTAAAAACGGTTTGCCGTATAAATAACAGCGCAATAAAATCGTATTGTCATTGTTGACTCGTGTGAACGGATGAGATCCATAATGTTAAATAAATAGACAAATGTCGAGACAATTTCGCGCGACAAAAGAACAGTTAGGTACTATCGCGCAGCAGACCAGATGACAAAAGAGCCGCGCGGAAATAAAGATATAAAATATTATCAGAAATAAATGTGAAAAAGACAAGCGAATAATAATTACGATCGTGAACGAAAGATGAAATATTTTACGCGGACGAAAATACGAATAATCATTTGAAATTAAAAACAACAAAAAAACAAATATTTGTCGATTAAAAACTGAAACATTGTTTCAATATTAATTTTGTCTGATTTTACGCGCTGCTCGTATCGTTACAAACTTCTCGAAACTATGAAATTAATAACCGAAAGGGTAATGAAATAAAAGGACAAAGAAAAAAGTAAACGTTTCAAAATTTATTACGAATTCAATGAAAAAATAAACGAAATGAAAACGTTTGTCTCGTTGGGGGACTTTTCGGTCACGTTCGTCGTCGATAAAAAAAACAAAATTGGCTTTAATTATATAATAACTCGCGTCGATTTAATAAAAAAATATCTAGACGGGCGAAACGTTTATTTGAAACATACGTATATATGTGTATCGCACGGCAATCCTAACACCGATGTTTCGAAAAAGGACAGGTCGTCCTTGCACGGAGAGCTTTGTCCGCGCGACGAAAGGATAATAATATAACGACAATAGGACGCGGCACGGAGTTTATTAATGTCGTGCCGTCCGCGACATTCGATACGGCCGTGTATAATTATTATTATTGCGAGTCTGAAGCGAGGAGGCGCTCGTCGAGTTTGCCGAGACAAACGTTTTATCGATTTCGGCAGACGCCCGAGGTGACGGCGGCGGCGGCGGCGACGGGGCTCGTATAATCGTCGTACGTATTATATTAATTATTATTATAATCAATTATCATAACTATCGTCGCATTACACGTAGGTGCGAAAAATGAACTAGACGGTCCGAGTCGTCTGTTCGCGGCTATCGGGCGGGCGCCGCCGAACCTAATAGTAGTAGTAGTAGTAGTAATAATAATATTATATTTATCGTCGTCGCGACGTGTGTATGTTTATACGGGATTTTATCGTTTCCTGGGAAAATTAATTCCGCGGAAACGAGTCGTTAGTCCCATCTGCGAGCGTCCCGGCCTCGGACTGTATTCTCCCGACCGGGTCGTCGGTATATACATTACGTGCGTACACATATAATATACGTATATATTTGCACGCCGACAATGTACGGGGGCGAACAACGAGCGACACGAACGCCGAGGGAGACAAAGAAAAGCGAGACGGAGAGGAGAGAGAGAGAAATATCGAGCGATAGACTATTCTAGATTTTCACAGAAACGTATATTAAAAAAAATAAAAAAAATTATTAAATGCATACGCATTCAACCCCCGGTTGCTGTTCTCGGAAGCTTTTTCAAATTACACTTTGTATTTATATCTCACGGTTAAATTGTTTACTCGTTGAGTACACGGCGAGTAGTATAAACGGTCGCTGTTTATATTAAAATTATTACATAATACCGAAAGAACCGAACGATTATCGAACGACGCGACGATCGAAAGTATTGAAAATAGATAGAAATTACAAATATCGAAACGTCGTCGGTGTAGCGATTTTTAAGCGGACCATGTTGGTGGTGGTGGCAAATGTCAACGAAACGTAAAATATTTTTGTTAATTATGTAATATATATATCGATAAAATACGTACTGGGCGGAATTCGGCTGTAATAATATAAATCGAGATTGACAAATAGATGTAATAGTTCTTTTTTCAAACGCATTTCGAGTATATACCTAGTGCGCTGGCGTTCGGGGCCCGTTGCAGATTCTATCTTCGGAGTCGTGTTCACTGTGACGCCGTCGCGCGCGTACTGACCGGTTTCCGGACTATTGTTTCCGTCATCGGTTCGATACAAACACACACACACACACATACGATCGTAATGCCGTCGCACCGAGAGTACAGGTGCAGCAGATTTAAAGGGCAACGAGATATTTTCTGATACGTCGACGTTTTCGACTTATCGCAGTGCGAATCACGTGAGCTATCTACTGCAGCGTTATACGTAATAAAAACGTTCTAAAACGTCTTGGAAAATAAATCGTATAAAAACTGTAAAACTTTATCATATATACGTGTTTCGCCGAGGTATTACTATATTATATAGACCTTTCGAGCCTTTTGAAATACAATACGCGCGCGTATTAAATCCAATTCATCACGCCCGCGCGCTCGCCCCGTCGGACGATCGAGAGGAGGGTGGGGGCATTCCAGTCGTAGTTTTTTTTTCGTCGTCGGTCGTCTGCGAATTCTCTCTACGCGCGCGCACACGCACAGACGAACGATCGTTATTAATGTAATGCGCGTAACCGTTTTCCCGGCGCGATGGTCGGGTCGGGTCTGCAGGCAGCGGATCGAACCGAGTCCGGTCCGAAGGAACCGGCGGCGGCGGCGGCGGCGGCGACGCGGAGGAGCGGAGAAAAGTTGCATTATCCTTAATTTTTTTTTCTTTTTCTTTTTTTGAAACTCTGGCCAACATCAATTTGTGTCACTGACGCGCGCGCTTCGGCGAGACCGCCCCTTGACGAAAAGTCCACCCGATTCTAATTTATATCCTCTCGCCGACCGACCGACCGGGGTCCGACCGACGACGGCGGCGGCCGGGAGATGGCGGGAAAAAAAGACGCGAGAGACGAAAGAAAGAAAGAATAATGATAAATTGCCGTGCGCGTATTGTCCCCCTACCCTCCTGACGTCCTCGTGCCGCCCCCGTCGACCGATCTTCTTTTACGCGCTTTCCTCCGCCGCTCGGGCATTGTCGTGGCGGCGGCGGCGGCGCGGGTGCGAAAGTGGATTGGAGTTTATGGATCGTTTGACAATATCTCCGGCGAGAGAACGCCAGTCATACTAAAAACAAATCCGAGAGGTAAGGGAGAGGAAAGAAATCTACGAAATTCGAGATTTTATTTTCGTTCGGTATACCTATCGCAGTGCGCGCCACACTTTTTATACCCGGGCTGTGCGCGACGATTTGCATTTCGAACGAAAACTTCCGCGACGACGACCCGCAGTAATATAATATTTCGATATTTGTTAAGGTTCAGTTGCGAATTTCAGTTCGGTCGGAATCGATCCGCGGCCAACGGTTTAGACGACGACGTTCGACCGGGCGCGCGAAGCGAAACGAAAATCACAACCGCCACCACCGGGCCGTACAGAATACGCGTCGGTTTTCCGCGAGTTTGCATTCGCCGAAACCAAAACCACTCTAAATAAACGTGGACGAAACACAGGACGCTACGAAACTCGGCCGAAAAAAACGATCGAAGCGAAATTATTTCGAAAAAAAAATCGCACAAAAAAGTCGACACATATTTCGTTATCGTTGTGCGCAGCGTGCACGTGCCCCGTCGCGCATACGTTATTTATGGCGGGCGGTAAAGCGACTTTCTAAAATCGATTTTCCGTTTCCAGGTGTGAGAGACGGTCGGTTTTTTTCCTTTTTTTTTTTTAATTTCAATTTTCCCGGGTATATCTTTGCAAACGGATCTCGCCTTTAGGCCGGTCGTCTGTACGCGACACGCGTATAACCGACGTAAGGGTCGAAATGTTTCTTCACGGCACGCGCGGAGTTATGAAAAATAAATCGAAAACCGTGAGATTCGAATGCGACGTAATACACTTTTACGCTTGCGGCGGAGGTGTATATCGTTGTTTACTACTCGTACGGTTTTATTTTTGTTTTTTAGAAACAACTTAAACATACCCGCGAGACGACGACGACGACGACGCTGCCGCCGCCGCGCGCGCGAGACACGATTCACTAAGTTTAGCGCGACGACGCGTTCAACACTTCTGGGACGTAATTATTGCTCGAATTCCCTCGGTCTGTTACGCGAGTTGTCAGAAGACGCTATACGTAATATAACCGTCGGCCTTAATATGAGGGGAACGATTCGCGTGCACACACATAATGCGCGCAGTGTCGTTTCGGAAATGTAGGGAATTCGAATGGGGTTAATTTCGAGAAGCGAGTTTCGCGCGCGACTTAATTAATACATCCGCCACACGTACAACTGTAGTACCCGCGGTACAATTGTCACGGTCAGACCGCCGACTTTTTGATTTCTTTTCTTTCCGACCCACGTCGATATTTATCTCTGCGAAATCTTTTATTATTCCGCGCGTTTACGTCTGCGAAACGTTTCGCAGAAACACTTAAATATTTAGATGTGCATACAGGCACATGTTCTGACGATAGCGAAATGCAATTACATTTCAAAGACGACCTAACAACCATAGCGGTAACTATTCGACGGATTGAAATATTGTGGAAAACCAATTAAAACTAGCGCCGCCGCGTCGAGATGGCGGTATCGATTACCATGGGACGTGGAATCGAAGACGGATTTCGACGGCGATAAATAATTTTCGAACGGAGAGACATTGTTGTTGTTTTTATTTAGTCGCGAGACGACGAAGAGACTGCGTGAGTCGTCGGTTTAGGAGGTTTTTGGATCTCGCGAGTTCCAGTTAATTCGATAAAAACGCGCCTGCGAAAGTCCGAGAGCGGCCGGGACGGGACGCCGTTATCTTCGGCACTGCAGTAGTTCCAAGATTAATTCTCGGGCGTACACCGACGAGTACCTCGACGTAAATCCATATAAAATATTATACGCCACGATGAATACGCACGGTTTTCACGGCCTGCCTGACTTTTCCATTTATTCGCTTTCGGAGTCGCCCCGGCAATAACATCGACGAATAGATATCGGAATCATATCCCAGAGAGACATTCCACGACGCACAGCGGTTACACTGTCGTCGGTATTATACGTATATTTTTAACCACACGTTCTGTGCAAGATCAGGTGAGACGTACGGATTAGAATTACGACGGTATTGGCGGGAGGGCTATGATAATAATAATACACGACAAAATCTCTCATAAAGGACACATGTAAATAGTGGACACTATAGTACACGAACACTTTTCATTACTCTCCCAAAAGAAAACCTCAAAATATGGAACGCTCTATAGGTAACTTTATCGATTTCGACTATTTTAATTGTGATTTCGGATAAATCGCCGTAGAGCACCAAACACTACTAGCCACGTATTAATAACGGGAAAGTATTTACACGCTTATAATAATTTATAAATAAGTACTACACCTATGTACTGTGTGAAACGCACGCGTAGACGACATTTTTGTTGTTGTCGCGTACACTCGTTGTTATTACGGTTATTACTATTCGGTTATTGGATTGCGCGCGCGAACCGTTTTGTTTTGTTCACACAAATTATCGCAAACGCGCGCGTGTAGTACTTATTAAAAACATAAAAAATAGAACACAATAAAAAAAACCTATAAGGTGTCTATTGTACAACGCTACTGAAACACGAAGAACGTTACTTTTTTTTTATATTAAAAGCTTGGCGAGTTTGAAATCGTAAAAAAAAGAAAAACAACAAAATATTCGTGACTTAAATTTTCATTGCGGATTATTTAAAAAACATCGGGGAAGTATCTGTGAATTCGACGTGAAAAACATTCCAAGTTTGGCTTCAAACGTCGTCGGCTAATATCGAGTAATATCGTCAAGTTTTTTTTTCAAAATGAAAATATCGATCATTTAAGTTTTTATTCCGACAGACTGTGAAATGGATTTCAGTAAGTTTTACAAAGCGACTGTTTTCGTTTTGACGAGATCGCCAAAAAGGTCAAGCTAATTCGGACGCTTGGCCCATACGCACTGCGAGTATAGACGTTTTTGTTTCTATTTATTTTCGTAATAAGTGTTTTATTCGAAATATTACTCATAATTTTATGTGTGTGTGTGTGAGTGTAAAAAAGAAACTACCCGTTACTGTAAACATATACATTTATATAAAATATAAGTGCACGTTAAAAGCCCCGGCATTAACTTTAATTAATAATCCCGGTAAGGTTACTTTATCATGTTTTAAAAGCCATAACGGATAAACACGTATGCAATTATATTTATGTTTGTACATAAGTGTTGTAAAGTATGTTCGCGTTAGAATTTAAATTGCCACTGGTAGTGGACTGCAGTTAGTTATTTGACGATTCGTATCCATAAATTATTATGAAACATTTGCGTACCTACGCGCGGCAATTGTAACATTAACGTAATTTATTAGAATTTTAAATTTCTCGATTAGGCGAGTAATAATAATAAAAAGAAAATTACAATTTATTTTTTGACGACGGACACTCGAAAACAGAATTTATATACTCCGCGAGCTTTTAAAACGGGAGGCGTTTTCGAAAGTACACACCTAGAGGTTGAAAAAGTCTTTTCAAAAAAAAAAAAAAATAATAATAATCTGACACTGTATTATAATACATAATACGCGTGTATGTATAAGGCTAAACATAATGTATACACTCGTTTTATTTTTTCGTTCGAGACTTTAATGTCACGGGCTATTAAACATATTAAATATGCAAATATTAATGCGAAGTTCACATTTTATTTTTTTTATAAGCCATTTGATTTAGTCTCACGAATCTATTATATTTTTCTTGTTAACTTTCGCTTCCGACACGTACATTATACCCCGGAGATATAAAATGTAATTTTGAACATCTTTTATGAAGACCGAAAATGTGAGAGCAACCTCGGCTCCCAAGATTTGTGTACATAACGTTATATATATATATTATTATATTATACAAGCGTATTCATTTTTTGTGCAAGCGCACGCACGCGTAGACGTGCACACACACACACACACACACACAAACGTTCACAATTAACAATTAATTAATGTTATATTTGATTAGAGATTCCGATAACTTTCCAGAAATTAATGATGTTGAAAGTTTGTTTTCCCTTGGGTCTCTACACCATAGCAATATTCGAAGATTACTCTTGAGTTCCTTAATATTTTGGACGTCCCGGGATTACCATGTCTAGTGGTGATGAATTTTCGAAAATACTACTTGTTGTTCGGATTCTTAATTATATCTCGCGCTTCGCATTATAAACTACATAAATATTATGCAATACGTGCAACGCAAACGGGACACGGTATAATAACAATTTGTTATTCATATTTTAAATTCGAGCGTTTAAGTGATTCGACGGAATACGAGAACAAATTTCCGTCAATCGTGACGAATATGATGGCGTAACGATAACGTTATACTATCTTACGAACGATACGATATTTTAGTGATTATTTTATCATACAAAGGTTGTAGGTACAATATACAAAAAACAGACAAAATCCAAAAAGAAACCGAAAAAGGTAGAATTCAAACGTCCCCTAACGTAATGTATTCAATACATCCACTTCCGGTCCATCGTATGCCAGCGTAATAGCCACCTAACCAATACTTCCGATTCAATGTCAAGAACTCAGAACGAATTCAAAACCATATTGAACTCTATAATTTCTCTGCTCGCCGTCCTTTTAAATAAACTTACAACAAACTTCCCAAAATATAGTCATAAATTTCAATATCTAATCATCTATCATCAATATCTAATATTTTATAAAATAATTATAATTTATTTTCGTTGCTTATTAATAGTATTATAATATCTGTAATTATTACATAAATATTATAAGCTATATATGTTATTAAACTTGTAAGAACATTTGCTGAACGATTTTAAATTTAAATAAATAACTATTTTGTAGCGCCAAAGTGGGCTGCGTTACATCCGATCGGGTTGAAAAAAATACTCGAACGTGCAAATTTTACACGACTCGGCGACCGGTTGACTGAGAAAAAAAATCAACGTTTTTAAATCCACCGTCATGTTTTATTCAAGCCGTTTTGAATAACACTATTACACTACAAACTAGTTTTAAGTTCAACGGCGAGGACGACAACGTAATAATTCATCGGACAAATAAAATGTAGTTTTCCGCCGTGTTTGATACAACTCGACGCTGCCGGTGGGGATGTATACGAGAAAGATGGAATTGTTGAAACGAATTTTCTAAAAGTCGAGCGTCGTTCGTCGTGCTTGATGAAAAACACGGTCGGTATGTGTGTTTTAGAGGACATTTTTAATTATAGAAAAAATAGAAATGTTCTCGTTGTTGTAACGACGTGAAACGTTTAAAACTTTGGTATTTATCAACAACAAAAACCGACTGCTACGACAACGAGAAAACGAAAAGTATTTTATCGACTCGCGTCTATATCAAAACGCGGAAATTATGAAGTCGCGCGTGCAATTCAAATGATATAATATACGCAATGCAATTTTTAATTGATTTCTAAAACTTGTATGGGAAAATATTTATCACATAATAAATTGTTTTGAGATTGGAATAATTAAATATTTTTGAAAAACTGCGGCTCATAAGTCGTAGCGTACAAAAGCGGTTATCGAAAATATACGACACGGCAACACTGTTTTCGAAAAACGTCCGATCGAAACGATCGCTCTGTATAATACGTTGGGCACTTGTAACACGGCGGTTGCGATTAATCAAACATTAAAACGTCGCGCAACAGAATGCGCAAAACGGAGAACGGTTCTCGCGAGCGCGTCGTTAAATAGTTTTGTTTTAATCAATTTGTTCAGCGAAACGGACGACATAATGAATTATACGCGTATATAGACGGAGGCGGTGTCGACGGTGCCAATACGGCCGAATCGGGTGCGCGGGACACGGCAGTAGAAGAAAGTTTAGGTCCTTTTTTCCCCCTTTTTTTTTTGTTTTTTCCCCATGTTTCTGGTCCGGTAGAATTTTTTTCGCGCCGTTATTTATTATAGTACGACAAATATTATCCGGTCGGCGTATTTAAATAATATGAAAACAGTCGGAGAGCCGATGGGCAAAATATCTACGCGGAATATGTAATGTACGAGAAGTATATACCATACATTATAATATACTGCGTTCGTACGCCAAATCAAGTTTTTTACTCGGTTTTATCGAACGCGCGTGACGCGGGCGACTTTATATACATATAAACACACACGCACACACACACATATATATGTACACGCGAACGGTAGAAGTTTGTTACGGTGAAAAAAAGAACTTTTGTAAAAAACTTTTCTTTTTCAATACAATATTAAACGTCACGGACCGACCGACCGCTGCTGCTGCTGCAAACATCGACGGACGAGGCTGTTTATTTATTTTTTCCCCTCCCGGTGCCGCGGTAGAAACGGGAAAATATCGTTACTTTATCGGGTCGTCGCGTTACGTAATGCGCGTGTGCATTTAAATCGCGTGTGCATAAAAGATTATTAAACGGAATCGTCTCGGTGGCGGAAAACGTTTTAATCCGTTCGCTCGATTATGCTTTTACGATATCGCTGCGGGCCGGTCGTTTACCGGACCGATCGGTTTGAAAAATAACAGAACAAACGTTGTTTTTTTTTTTTTAACCTTTATCCTTTTGACGCGCGGCAATGAGTGTTGATAATACATTTATTCCGAACGACCGAGCGAATTGATTTTTTCCCCTATGAAAGAACACTTTTCACAGCACACCCGTACGCAAATACGCGCAACAGGTATAGGCAAATTTGACGAGTAACATAATTATCAGGAAGTATGACGGATTCGAGAAGACACCCCGCGGCGGCACCGCCGCCGCGCCGACGAAACAAAGTTAAATTACCGAGTCGACATGCTGCTCTAACAATCGTGTTTAAAAGAAGTTTCCGTTCGACGTCGGAAGAGAATTATTAGAATAATATCGGGTCCCGGAAGTCAATCGATCATTCGTTTAGTCATAATATGATATTTTCAAGAGTTAAAACAGTACCTACACGAAGTCATTTCTTAAACCAACCCCTGACCTATTACCGCGGTGATTTTTTGTTTTTTTCGGACTCCTCAGACGTGCACTGTTGATTCGCGAACAAATGTAGCGACATCAGCATTATGAATTATGAAATAATGATATAAATAGAAGCATATTATATAAAGTTAGATCATATGAAATTTGTCGGTTTTCGAAGATATTCAAATACCCGCTGTGGATTAGAAATATTCTCCCCTTTTGAAATTGAAATAACCGCCGCCGCTCGATAATATAATTGCCTATTACACAACGTTATTGTTGGTAAAAATACTCGCGTTGTTATCTGACGATAAGGAATTACAGTTTGTTTTGAAGAAAATGAAAAAAAATGTACGTATACGCAGAATTTATCAACGAGTTCTTTTTTGTCGTTTAAAATTTCGGCCCTCTTTTGTGACCAACGCCCTTCTAGATCCGGTGCTGACGGCAACACACGCATACAGAGTTAACGCGCGTTAAATTAATCGTTAATCAATACGAATTAATCTTCGATCGAAACGCCGCGACGCCCACGTATAATACTTATACAATTACCGAGGGTTCCCAGACTCGTGTTTCGTACCGCGCCGCGGCTCGCCCGCTTGGGACTCGGCCCACTTTTAGACCGACTTTTTTCCTCAGATTCTATATCGTTAAATGGCATTTTCTAGAAAAACACTTTTAAAGTTTTCCAAACTTTCCCGTTCACTCGGCGTTCCATTATTGCAGTACACCGACGACGACGACGACGACGACGCCACCGCCGTCGAAGAACGCGCGCGCGCGCGTTCAACTTTATATATTGATAATAATTTCCTTGTTTTTCGCGCGCGGCGGCTGTGTTCGGGAATAATACGTTTTTAGTTTTGGGTTTTACGACTTTGCCCCGCGGATCTCGTGCGTATACCGAGTATCCGAAAACTTTTCCGCGTCCGCTTAATGCGTTTATTATTGTAATGTAACTCGTACTGACGTCGCGCTACGATCGCGTGTTCTCCAAAACGGTTTCGCGAGTGTATTAAACCAGAAAATTGATTTACGTCTGATGCAGCTGCGCAGCTGTTCGATCTGGTTCGCGAAATTAGACGCGCAACAATACTCTACGCGTGAAATAATAATTACTGTATTTAACTAGACGTCATCGCGCAGCACAATTCGTGTTTCGTATAAAAAAATACTTATTTTATTTGTTAGTTTCGTAGTTTGACCGTATAGTAATTTTCTATGGCTTATAGTCGTATAGTAATATTAAAAAAAAAAAAAAAACGAGTGTCGCTCAAACGCCCGTTTGCCTGAGCGACTCTGTGAATTATCATCGACTGGACTCGTAAATTACAGATCCGATACGAGCTTCATAACTATTACTGATCTTTATTAATGATTTTTGGTCCGTACGTGCTTCGTAATCGTCTTTAACAATCGTGTCATACTATTTTACGAGAGAAATATCTAATTACATAATACGAGTATGTTTCATTATAATAGAAATGCACATGATATGATTAATAAAACTTGATATCGTTATTCGGATTTATCGAATAAAATACGAATTTATTTATTTGATCACTTCGGCTATCGATAAAATGAACATTATCCTAACCTAACCTTATAGACCATTTATTATTGTTTTTCACCTGAAAAGGACTAGATTTGCTACATTTCATTATGAATGTATATTATTGTAAAAAACATAAATTTTAGAGCCATTCCTTCAAAATGACACAAGGGCCTAATTTAGCCTAGTTGTGCCACAGATTATACGCGCGTATTATAATTAAAAAAAAAATAATAAAACCTTAACTATTTTTTTCGTCTACGATATAACGTTACACACGGATAATACAATACGCCGTATTGAATACGGTAAATATCATGATAATAATGTTTCAATAATAGGTAAAAAGAATAGTAATTATTCAGTGTAATATACTAATAATATTTCAATAATCGTGTGCTCCAATAATAATAATAATAATATGTTGCCTCGTTGGCACGACTTAACATAAATAAGTCAACTGTTCGATTGTATATAAACGTATTGTATATAAACGTTTGTATATGTATACAAACGAATCATATTATTACTCTAATAATAAACCTTACCTCGAATAAAGGTTTGTTTGTGATGGCATCGCTGTGGCCGGCCCGTTATGAGCGATCGCGAATTGTCGCAAAGAAAATATGTTAAATTTTATTTACACATCGTATGTACGCACAAATCGAAACTTTGGAAAATGTCACGCGAAACGTTATTGACGGAGAATAGTGTTATGTTTTTACCATCCGAGCTTCCGGTGGTCGTGACTCGCAAAACACGAAAAAAAAAACCAAAAATCGTCGTGCCGCGCGACGGCGAATATGATACGAAACGACGACCACGTCAAAAAACGCACACTCGAAGCCATTGCCGGATTGGATTAGACGTCGTCCGAGCCTCGACAGAATCGTTGAAAATCCGAAGGCGACGGCCATTACACTCGCGTAATGGATCGCGCGCCGGACGCGATGGCGGCGATACGATAGGAAGAATACGAAATGTCGACGGTACGGTAGTATTTAAGCAACGAATAATTTGGTTCCACCCACGCGACCGCCGTGAGACGTGCGATTATTCGTCGATAAGTACTATTACCATCGCCGCGAGAGGAAATTGTTGAAACCGTGAAACGAGACAATGGCGGTCGGCATAAAATTCTCGAAACACGGACCCGCATGGAGCACCCCAACACATACTCGCGAACCGACGAAGACTGACACGAAAGGGAAAACCGGAAAACCAGTAGCCCCGCGTAGGCCGAAATGGATGAAAAAACGAAAAGCCAATGAAAATTATCCACGAATTATTTATGGAATGCGAATTTTTTTGTAACGGTCGTTTTTTTAAACGACCTCAGGACGGACGACCGCGACCGGTATCCAGAGTTCTGTCCGCAGCGCCGCGACCACGTCGTCGTCGTCGTCCCGTCACGGCGGCCACGCGACTACACGGCCACGGCGGCGGAACATTCACACTGCAACGCGCGCCGCGCGTCGTTATTATTTTATTTCGTCTACGATGTATACGTAACAGACGGACAATACAATATGGTAAATATCATGATAATAATGTTTCAATAATAGGAGAAAAGAATAGTGATTATTCAGCGTAATATACTAATAATTTCAATAATCATATACTATAAATAATAATAATAATATGTTGCCTCGTTGGCACAACCGAAACATAAATAAGTTGGCTGTTTGAACTCGTATATACAAATGAATCATATTATTATTATAATAATAAACTGTACCTCAAATATTGGCTAGTTTGTGGCGCCATCGCAATGCAATAATGAACGAATGTGATGCACCCATATAGTGGCTGGCCCGCTTTAAGCGATCGCGAATTCTTTACACGCACAAATCGAAACGAAACGAAAAAAAAAGTGTTATATTTTTACCATCCGAGCCATGGCCGTGACTCGCGAAAACGCCGAATATCGATAGTAAAAATGGCGGCGATCGCACCGACCACGGCGAATACGAAACGACGACGTCAAAAAACGCACACTCGAAGCCTTTACCGGCTTGGATTTTACGTCGTCCGAGCCTCGACGGAATCGTTGAAAATCCGAAGGCGACGGAGGCGGCGATACGATACGGAAAATACGCTAAATACCGGATATCCACGATACGGTAGTATTTAAGCGACAAATAATTTGGTTTTTCGATTGTTCGTCGTTAAATACTATAACCAGAGCCGCGAAAGGAATTGTAGAAACCGTGAGACGAGACTATGGCGGTCGGCATAAAAATCTCGAAACACGGACCCGTTCGGAGAAGCCCACCACATAAACGCGAACCGACGAAGACTGAAGTAACGGCGGAAGGGTAATCCCAGCGTCCCCCGAAACGGTTAAAAAAACGAACGGCGAATGAGAATTATTCACGAATCATGGAAAGTGATTTTTTTCGTAACGGTTTTTTTCCTTACCGAGAATCGTTACCGCGGTATCCGGAGTTCCGTCCACGGCGCGGGTCGCGTCGTCGTCGTCCCCTCCGTCACGGCGGCCACGCGGCCACGCTAATATAGACCTGGCGTCGCATTCCTCATTCGCTCAATCGAGTGGCATTCGAATTCACTACTACTATACTCGCTACTCGGCGCTCGGCGGATTAATAGGCACTTTTCGATAGAACACAATTGTATAATAGTATTATATGTGTGTTATTGTAAAAAAAAAAAATTATAATGCACTCCCTTCAAAACGACACTAGGGCCCAATTTAGCCCAGTCGCGCCACTGGACGACAGCGTAAATTTTTACAAGTGTGGACCCAAGATACGTTAACATGTAGTTCCATCCGCCGCGGATGTTATTTAAGCTGTGCCAAATCCGCATTACCAACACTAACGAACGACTTTGCGATTAAACGCACGCGATATAGGAGATAAATAAACATATGACTATAAGAGTGTGCGTACCTAATATAGACGACTTGGCGACGAACGCGACGCGCGTAATAGATTTTATCAGTTCTCGTTATTAATATTACTCGGCGCCGAAATGAAATTCATTTCCGAAAATCGTATTGATGACAACGCGCAATTTATCAGTTCCAACGCGCGTTATATAACAGTGGTTTAATAATAATATATAATAAAATAATACGTTTTGCATAACGCGTCGTCGGTGGGTCATACTTATAACGATATAATATTATAATAATATATTATCACTAACCTCGGGCCGTCGTCGAATCCAATGACGACCGTTTTCATTCGGCGAGTCCGAAACATTTCACAACGTATTTCGTGCTGGTACACTAGAATAAAAACACCACGGAACGATTCACTACTCACGGTTCACTACTCGCACGATATTACTATAATTCGATTGTTTTTGGCGGACGGTAAAATTCACAAGCTGTTTTGGCGAACAGCGGCGCACCGCGAACGCGACCGAGACGGAAAATACGATAAACATCGATGGTACGGTAGTATTTTAGCGACGAAATAATTTGGCTGCGCCCACGCGACCGCCGTGAGACGTGCGATTATTCGTCTATAAATACTATTACCATCGCCGCGAAAGGAAATTGTTGAAACCGTGAAAACTGTTTCGATATATAATCGAGACGAGCTTTCTGAACCGCGGTCGACACTAGACTGAACGTCCTACATTGGTAAGCTACCGCTGAAGGTTCGGGCGTCTCTCGATCGGTCGGGTTGCGTGGGCGACTCGGCTGTCATTGGTCGGGCGGAGCGAGCAGCTCGGCTCTCATTGGCCGTGTCACCCGCCCTGTTATGAACTGATGACTCACTTATTCCGGTATCGCGCAAACACGCCTACAGTTATTCGTTTTATTACTATTACTATAGTTACATAATTATATACAGTAGAATCCGCTTAATTGGGACACATTGAGCGGGACCTATTTGTCCCCATTATCCGACTGTCCCGATTAACCGAATAACTAATAAACCGAAACTATTAAAGTGCATATACATATATAATAACTTTATTTAAAAATTACATATTATTATTATTAGAAGTTTTACATTATGTATACATATTTACTATTTAATATTATTATATCGTAAATTAATTGGATTATTATTTTGTTATAGATATTAATAAAATGATTGACATAATTGAAGTAAGATATACGTACATTACCTGTATGTATATAATACATAGCCATAAATTACAAGCCATAAAGACTTGATAATTACAGTTTCGATAAGAAAGTAGATAATTTAGGTCAGAATATCTAGTTAAACGCTTTTATTTTTGTCCCTTATAACCGATGGTTTGTCCCGGATAAACGAAGTTAAATTGCATTAAATTCATACATCCGTTCGGGACTATGCCAATTTGTCCCCATTAAGCGGTTGTCCCCTTTATGCGGTGTCCCAAATAAGCGGATTCTACTGTATTCATAACGAACTATCATAATATATATAATTAAGTACTTATTATATTATAATAACTGATTTATTCGATTTTTATACGTTTCTGGTGCAAAAATCACGATTAATTTTTCTCCTTAATTTTTAGTAAATATAGTCCCCCACCCTCAACATTTTCTCCACTTTAGAAAAACACACTAAACACCGAATGTCGATGGTACGGTAATATTTTGGCGACAAATATTTTGGTTGTGCCCACGCGACCGCCGCGCGTGAGATTATTCGTCGATAAATACTATTACCATCGGCGCGAAACGAAATTTTGAAACCGAGAAACGAGACAATGGCGGTCGGCATAAAATTCTCGAAACACGGACACGTTCGGACATACGCGCGAACCGACGAAGACTGAAACAACGAAAGGGAAAACCAATCGCCCCCGCGTCAACCGAAACGGTTAAAAAAAACGAACAGCCCATTGGCTGATAATTTACGAATTCATAGAAAGTAATTTTTTAGTAGTTTTTTTTTTAACGGTCGTTTTGTTAAACGACCTCCGGACGGACGACCGCGACCGCGGTATCCAGAGTTCTGTCCACAGCGCGCGACCACGTCATCGTCGACGTCCCGTCACGGCGGCCACGCGACCACACGGCCACGGCGGCGGAACATTCACGTGCCGCGCGTCGCGTTTTATAATCGTATTTCAATCGGAAACAGAAAATTCACGTGCCGCGTGATTCGCGCCGCCTGCAGTGCTGTGATAATTTGTCGATACTCGCGAACCGACGAGACTGAAGCAACAGCGTAAGGTAATCCCAGCGTCCCCCCGCGTCGGCCGAAACGGTTAAAAAAACGAACAGCCAATGAGAATTATTCACGAATCATTGAGTGATTTTTTGGTTTTTTGTTTACCGAGAATCGTTACCGCGGTATCCGGAGTTCCGTCCGCGGCGCGCGACCGCGTCGTCGTCATCGTCCCGTCACGGTGGCCACGCGGCCATGCTAATATAGACCTAGCGTCGCATTCCTAATTCGCTCGACCGAGTGGCCGTCGAATTCACTACTACTATACTCGCAATTTATCAGTTCTCCAACGCGCGTTGTGTAACGGTGGTTTAATAATAATATATAATAATATTAAGTTTTGCATAACGCGTCGGTGGGTCGTACTTATATTATTTTAAATCGATATAATATTATAATATATTATCTATCACTAACCTCGGGCCGTCGTCGACTCCATTGACGACCGTTTTCATTCGGCGGGTCAGAAACATTTCACAACGTATTTCGTGCTGGTACACTCGAATAAAAACACACTACGAAACGATTATTCACTACTCGCGCGAACCACGATATTACCATAATTCGTTTGTTTTTGGCGAACGGTAAAATTCACAAGCCGTTTTGGCGAACGGCGGCAGCGCGCTGCGAACGCGACCGAGACGAAAAATATGCCCGAATATCGATAGTACAAACGGCGGTGATCGCACCGACCCGCGACCACGGCGAATACGATACGAAACGACGACGTCAAAAAACGCACTTGAAGCCTTTACCTTGGGTTAGACGTCGTCCGAGCCTCGACGGATACGTTGAAAATCCGGAGGCGACGGCCATTACACTCGCGTAATGGATCGCACGCCGGACACGATGGCGACGATAAGATACGAAACGACGACGACGTCAAAAACGCACACTCGAAGCCTTTACCGGCTTGGGTTAGACGTAGTGCGAGCCTCGACGGAGTGTTTGAAACTCCGAAGGCGACGGCCATTACACTCGCGTAATGGATCGCGCACCGGACGCGACGGCGGCGATACGATAGGAAAAATACGTTAAACACCGAATATCGATGGTACGGTAGTATTTTAGCGACGAAATAATTTGGTTCCACCCACGCGACCGCCGTGAGACGTGCGATTATTCGTCGATAAATACTATTACCATCGCCGCGAAAAGAAATTTAGAAACCGTGAAACGAGATTATGGCGGTCGGCATAAAACTCGAAACACGGACGCGTTCGGAGAGCCTGCAGACATTAGCGCGAACCGACGAAGACTGAAGAAACGAAAGGGAATAGCAGTCGACCCTCCGCGTCAACCGAAACCGTTAAAAAATACGAACAGCCCATTGGCTGATAATTTACCAATTCATGGAAAGTAATTTTCTTTTTTTAACGGTCGTTTTTTTAAACGACCTCCTTACGGACGACCGCGACCGCGGTATCCAGAGTTCTGTCAGCAGCGCGCGCGGCCACGTCGTCGTCGTCATTCCATCACGGCGGCCACGCGACCACACGGCCACGGCCACGCTGCAACGCGTGCTGCGCGTCGCGTTTAAAATTGTAATCGGAAAGGGAATATTCAAGTGCCACGCGGTTCGCCGTTCGCGTGATTCGCGCCGCCTGCAGTTCTGTGGATAACTCGTCGTTATCGTCGTTTTCACCGAAATGGGTTATTGAATAAAATATGAATAAAACATATTGCGCGAATCATGGTAGTGATTTTTTTTTTTAAACGTTTTACGAAACCTATCGCGACCGTGGTATGTAGTACCGTTTATGTACCGAAGTTCTATCCGCGGCGCAGTGACGGTCAATGACCTCATCGTCATTACGTCACTGCGGCCACACGGCGGCGGCGGCGGAACATTCTCACTGCAACTCGTGTCGCGCGCGTCACGGAAAATGCAAGTTCGCGCCGCTTGCAGTGCAGTGCTCCCGCCGTATATTATAATTATCAAACAACCGACTTTCCCAACATGTCGTTATCGGCGGTTTTACCGAAATAGGTTTTCGAATTAAACAAGCTCACCCCGAAATCATCGCCCCCAATGCCTTCCTCAATTGCCAGGTCTGAATACTGATTCATGCCTCTGATATATAAAACGAAACTATTGACAAAATTCAATACCACAGAGCTCCAGTGGCTCCGGATTTTTTCCATTTTTACCCTTTTTAACCCCCTTAGGGTTAATTTTCATAATTTTTGTTACGTAAAATCCTTCTCCTGACAATAACAAATACAACAAAAAAAGAGTTAGCTAAATCGGTCCAGCCGTTCACGCGTGATGAAGATACCTTGTAAATAGGGATTCAGTTTCATATATTATTTTTACCGATTTCAATCCTTTAAAAACAAAATTTTGTTAATAGCAGACGCCGATTTAATCTTACACATATGAAATAAATATAATTAATATGTTGAAATATAATACATAATTAATGTGTGATCAATCTTTACAAACAATCATCGAATGAACAAAATAATCTGTGATTATGACGCCGAGTACCTTTATTTATATTTTTTTACACTCAAGATTTGTTAAAAACTTTCGTAGGAGATAAAACTGGAAAATTAAAAAAAATTCCATCGCCACTTGAGGGCGCACTAAAAACAAGGAATATATCAAAATGTACATTATATATATATATATATATATATATATATATATATATATATATATATACGTATATATAGACACAACGAGATAATATCTCAAAAGTCGCGTTCCGGTTTAATACTGTGTAACTAAATACTTAGTTTATATTTAAAAACTTTTGCGTGTACTTAAGTAAAAAATTCGGAATTTTTTCGATTAAATCTTACTGTTATACGATCATTTCGTCGATAAGTTATTTGATAAATTACTTTGGAAATGTATTTTTGAAAATGTTTTTCCACTCTCTGATTTTAATCAACATATTTGCAAGTCGCAGCCCTCGTTACTAGGTATTATGTAGATTAAACCAATAACGACTCTTCATTCTCAAACATACTTAAAGCTACACTATTTATTTTTTTTTTTTAATCTCATATTCTAAAATAGATAATTCTCTTATAAAAAAAAAAACGTTCGCGAATAAAAAATTTAAATATCCGTCCAATGATTCGTGGTATAGATAAAAAGAATTTAAAAAAAAAAAAAGCGTACACAAAAGCATTATCTGTTTTTAAATTAATCTCTTTTGCTTTTCCGTTGTAAACCTTAAATAACAACGTTTTTAATTAATCGTATGTTCGAACAAATTCGATTAAAGCTACTTTTAGGTAAGTACTTATCGACGTTTTCGAAAAAATTAAAGACTCGAGAATTGAAAACTATGATCTATCAAAAATTACCATTAGAAAGCTGATATAGTTTTAATTTAAGGTCCATTGAGTAATAATTAAAAATATTACGATCAATAGAATACATTGTAAATTCGTATGATCTGAACCTAAAAGTTCGCAAAAAAAAAATATCCAAATCAATAATATTTAAATAGAATTTCAATTGAAAAATATGAAAATCATACATATGACTAGATATTGTACGCGCGTGCGTGTGTGTGTGTGAGTGTGTGTGTGTGAGCGAGGGAGAGAGAGAGAGAGAGAGAGAGAGAGAGAGAGAGAGAGAGAGAAAGAGAACGAGCGTTTTTGTACTTCCGAGAATCATATAATAATTAATGCTCACGCGCATATTAATCGTCCGACAAAAACTCAATGATCGGGTATAATATATTACTAAATAACAGTTTCTACACGCTTCGCTAATTCCACATAAAAACTCGGTAAACAAAACACTTTTTTATTTGTTTAATTTTAAACCCCATTTTATAAATATTAATATTATACAATGAACCTGCAGATTATCGCACGTGCACTGGATCATGTTAAAACTTTTTTATTATTATCATTATTATTTACTATCCGTATAAAACAATTATATATACGAACGGTATTATTTTATTGACCGGAAATTACGCATATATTCCTCGACGAAAATAACACGAAAACGCGATATAACAAGTGTCCGATCGCGTTATTTCAAACGTTACACGACTCGAAATAACAATATCAAAACCATGTCGCGGAAAAACGCACGAAATACGTTTGAAATTAGACGTCATTTTTTTTTCTTTTTTTTTTTTCAAACTACAGACCGTCACGAACTGCACGTGCGCATAACCTATTGCGGTCGGAGATGGTTACAAATATACCACTATTTGAAAACCTCCAAAACTCGTATACACAATATTATTATATTGGTGGTTATTCTTTAGTCAAATCTGTTTTCTCGCCACCGTCGCAGAATTTCAACGACACGGGGTTATTATTATTCGCGCCGGGACGTCGTCGATTCGCTCCACGCGAGTTTATATTACGTATATTATTATTATTATTATAAAACGCAACGAGAGGGTCATTTATTTGCTCACACGCGTTCTCGGACGATGACGATGACGACACACCCAAAAAATAATAACAATAATATATAATAACGCACACTTAATGAGTTTTCGTCGGAAAAACCTTTTATTAAATTCCCTCGACTTAGGCCCCGTGTCAGCGATCAAAAAAAAAAAAAAGAAAAAGAAAAAAAAACGAAACAAAAAACTGCCCGTCGCGGATTTTTAATTAAAACGAAAAAATAAAGGATACGGTCGGGTCGGTCGGCTGAACGCGCCGGTACACGTATACACACAAGTTTGTTGCCGATTTGCGGTCGTCGGGTGATTATAATACTCGTATATATATATATATACGGCCGAGTCGCGATAACTCGAAGTTAAATAGGGATGAGAAATTGCCCTGAGATATGTATTGTTTGGGAATACTTGGTTGGAATTTTCAAACCGAATCAAAACTTCCGAGTTATTTAATGAAACGAAGTTTTTTAAATATCACCTAAGTAATGCTAAAAACAATAGAACAATACGTAATATAAATAATAAAATTACGTCATAACAAAGTTATCACCAAATCACGATAAAACACATTTTAACGAAAAAATTTCAAAAACATAGTGTTAATATTAGTAGCGCAATTATTATCGTTAGAGAATTATTTGATTGTCAATATTTGAGACATTTCAGCTGTTTATTAATATAACTTTTGATTAGTCTACTGATTCGGATATAGAAGTATTTTCGCTTCGATTCGACAATGTGCCCAACAGTTTGTTATTGATATATTATTTTTATTGTATTTGATTGCTATGGTTGTCATGAAACACAATAATATGTTTACTAAAATATCAAAAAACAATACACTTTAACTTTGATATTCATCACAAATTTACTTTTGAGTTGACAAGACTTTCGGGAGGAAAAAAAACAATTCGAGTTATAAGTTTTTCGAGTTATCGATGTTGACGATATTGACTGATATATTTATTTTCATTTAGTCATGTTGGCTGTCAGTTATCGGTATTTTCTGAGCTAGTTATCGATTTATTACTTGAGAAATTTTGTATTTTTATTAATTAGTTTAGAATTGTAAGCACAGAAAATGGTTTCCCGAAACATAATATATACACGATAAAGAAGTAGTTCCTTGTGAGGAAAGTTGTGATGATTTGAAAAAAGTACAGCACTGTCAGCCTACGAAAACGAAATAACTCTCCGGGAGGCTATAGAGTATAGGGTATAACAGTATCGATGGGAGCCAAAGATATCAGGGGTGTCATTGAAAAACTAAATGTGTAAATAATCGATGAGCAACAAAAAAACCATGCAATTCAAAGTCTCATAATAGTTTATGTTGTAAAAAAAAAAAATTTTTAATTTCCATTAACTGTGAACATTATAATCAATAATATTACCAAATAAATAAAACAATGAACACTGAATATTAATTTTAGCCGTCGTCAGTAATGTCTAGATAATGTTAACGTTGTCTAACCAAATCAGCCGTTGTCAATAATGACTGATTGTCGACATTGACGGTAACACACACACTATATCAAAGAAAAATTGTGAAAGATAGAGATAGAGAGTGCAGTGCGAGTGGGTCGTCCCCTCGAGGTCCAAAATCGAATTTTGTGACGTTCTACAAAAACGAATTACACAAAGTTGCGGTCGCGACGGCGGCGGCGGACCGTCTCGCGAGAATATCGCAGTGCATATACCTATATAGTCTACCGTCCGCCCCAGTGGTTTCCAGTGGACATATTCATAGCGGAATTATTTATGGCTTTTCGGCACCATCGCACGTCGTGGGACTATGACGTGGGTCGTGCGACGGCGGTATCGCGTCCGAGGTCATATCACTATCCTTCGTCGTCGTCGTCGTCGCAGGTTCATCGTCAGTCATTTTCCGACGGTCGCCTGAGGGACCGGTCGATGACTCGGTCGTGGCGTATGTGCACGCGTAATAATAATATTATCGTTTTCAAAGTACGCGCCCGCCGCCCCTAAGATACAAATTATCATGTGAAGAACAACGAGTATTTTTAGAAATAGACGATTAGTACCAATGATTCGGTGTCTTTCGTCAGTTTCGAAAACAGATGAGATACAGGTGACCGATATTGGTAAATCGTTCCGATATTTTAAATAAATATACACAATTGTTTAAGAAAAATTATTTGACACAAAGATAAGGGTTTCTTTATTTCAAATATCTAAACGAAAAACGGGAAAAAAATAAAAGTGAAAAATTAGTCATCATTAAATTTCTCCTATCACTCATAATCTAAAATCAAAAAACTATTTAAAAAAAAAAAAAAAAACAGCTCCTCTCTTCAAAATAAATCTCTGGCAATACTGCAATACGCGATTTCGATAAATAATAATGCTTACACTTGGCACGCGGCACACAATACCTGTCGAACGATTTTCCCGAAACTAAAACGAAAAAATATGTACGTTTTTACCGCAGCCCCGGGCGCGGAAACACTCCGTGGTCTCTGCGGAGACGTACTATGTGATTTACTGGATAACGCGTTATTATTTTAACGTACCACACGCGCGAGCGGCGCCGCATGGTTTCAAACGTTTGCGTCTGCAAAAGAGCGATTACGACGGACGGTTATGTTCAACCCGACAAACTATAAATTAGGCTTTATAATTCAATAAGTCACTTAACATAGTATTTAACTGTACGAGTCGAGAACGGCGTTGTCAGCACTTGGATTTTATCTGGTATAATTTTACGGCGGTTACGCTGTGCGACAAGTCGGCTCGGATACACGAGTAAATGGTTTTAACCGTCATAACGGGCACAGTTGTGTAAGGATAAATATGATTTATTTCGATAAAAATAAGATTTCCACACTAAAAACTGTCCGGACAAAGACAGTGCACAACAGACATTGAAATTATCTAGATAAAAATAAAAACATCACTATTCACTCGGTAGAAATGTTGATAAATATGTTAAAAAACTATATGTTTTAATGATAAATCGGTCGATAGCATAACACGTGTGCATACAGCGTCTGCAGAGATGATAAACAATGGAAAACCGCGCGACGATGCTGTTGAATTCAAAAAAAAAATGCGTTGAAAAAAATATAAAAACATAGGATATCGTTCGGGTGAGTCGAAAACTATTGTTTCGGAAAGAATAAAAACTCGAAAATATTTTCCATCGCGATCGCAGAAAAAAAAGACCAAGGAATATCGGTGAAAATTCTTAATGTTCTCAAAACGAATGTGCGATATCAAACGCGACGACGATCGAAAGCATTCCGTTCAGGACGAAACGTAATAAAACAAAAGTGACTATTCCACGGTCGTGAAGTCGATTTCAGAAAATGAAAATATTCATTTGAAACACGACACGAAACGATCGACTAGCGTTTCGTATTAAAACACAGAACAAACGCGCTCCGCGAAATCATTACGTTTCGAAAACGGTTTTTAGGTGCTGACGAATCATCAACGATTGTTCGTTATATTGTTGATCCGATGACGGCAGATGAAAATAATCACGGCAGTGCGCTCGAGGAGTACAGTCGTATTAAAATTGACTTGAATGTTGAACTTTGCGAAAGTTTCGAGCTATACTCGTTGCACATCGCGTAAGGCCCCGCCGCCGTCCACCGGCAATGTCTGGCGTGGGATTTGGTTTACGAAACTTGTCCACACAAAACACTGTACCTTCGCGCGTACATTTATGTAATATATATATATATAATAAGATACATAATGTATTTCAAGAAACTTCGACCCGGATTTTATCATTATTTCGCGAAAAACTTTTCGACTCGCCTTTAATTATTTCGTGTACAAACGACCCATACGACGACGCGTCGTCGGTTTGAGTTGTTTTTTTTTTTTTTCTTTTTTCCGAACGTGTAAATCTGTGTTTTGTACAGGTGTCGTGCCATAGAACACAGTTGTAAACCGAGATTAAAAGTCCTTTGACGAAACATGTATACGTGGATGGAGTCGTAGGACGGTGCAAATGAATAATACGAGCTAGGGTTGATAACCTATCGCGCGCGAAAGACCGTAGATAAAACTAAAAAAAAAACCATATCAAGCGGCAAGTATAACGGATATTGTTGTTCTCGAGAATCGTAATGACGCCGTACGACGATACGGGAAAAAGTTTGCAGACGAAAGAGAGAAAAATCGTCAAAACGTTTAATAGCTCTGAAACAACACGAGCGCACTACGACTGTGTATGATTGCCGCTCGGAGACGGGCGATCGCGAAACCGTTGTATAATATTGTGTTATTGTTGGCTTTCTCAGTAACGGTTACGTTAGAATTCCAATCGAATAACTTTGGACGATTTGAACGACCCGCAGTAGTTCCAAAACAATCGCGATCGTCGTAATTACAAATAGGAGTTTCGATGGTAGTAGTTTCCCTACGCGACGTAAAAAGAAGAAAAATTTGTATAATAATCGCGTTTTTTTTTTTTTCATTTTCCCCTCTTTACTTTATACGATTTTATAATGAGATCATCGAGACGATACTGTATATAATAATATGCATTGTTATAATTTGTTTGGTACGCGCGAAATATGTCACGTTTTTCCTCCTCGTCGACCTTGGTGTCATACATTGTAAATACACGATTTACGTCTAGAAAAAATTGCGAGGACAACCAACGCGCGTGGCGTCGAAACATTCGAAACCGTTGAGGAGCTCATACAATTATTGAATATACCCAGAGAGAAATATGTGTACGCGTATTTTTCTACTAAAACGATTTTCTACATCGAATGAAAAATAAGAATATTATGGTCGAAAACGACCCGTATGACACGGCCTCGATACGTTGAAATCGTCGGAAAGTCGATTTTCCATATCCTTCGAAGCGATTATCACGATGTTATTCCTCCCGTAAGCGTGTCTCTTTCGTCAGGCAAAGCTGAGCGCTATAAAATAATCGATATAAGAACGGCTGTTTGGTCGTGTAAAATCTAGACACATCCGAACGGTACCCGACGACGAATGAAAGAGTGCGAGTGAGTGGCGAGGGGAGGGGGGGTATAGGTGCATTAAAAGCGTGTGTCACGGTGCACAATGGGTTTCATTAATATTTGTTTTTCGTATTTTCAAAAACATTTGTTTTGTATTCTCGCATTCAGCTCTTTTCTTTTATGTATTATGCAGGTTAAAAATCTCATTAAAAACACGGTTACGGTCAAGAACGGGGTAAAATATCACAGCTGAATGGATTGACTTTGATGCATATTTGTATAGAGAAATTAATATTTCAGCCGACCGAATAAACGACACGACGACGTGTTCTAAACACGGAAAGGGGTTTTTAATTAAATTCGGCGCGCACATATAATTATTGATAAAACATTGACTGCATTTCGTTCTGGAGTTAATTACATTGTCGACAACTAGATAGTCATACGACACCGAGTAAAATACCTTCACACGACTATTATAGTAGTTAGTGGTTATCGGTTAAAACTGTAGGTACTCCCTTCACCGCCATTATAAATGTATGCCTCTCGGCTTTGTCAAATATTAATTCGTAGTAATTAATAATTTAGCAGCCATACCGCATATGAAGAACAAATTAATGGGTCGAGTAAGGCCGTATAATTATCATACACAGAGTTTAATTTATTTTCTAGGCGCCATAAGAACATTATTGTTTAATATTAATATTATACCACACCTAATTCCTTTCGAGTGAGATAAAACCAAATGCGGTTAACGGAATAAATAAAAACTATCCGTACCGCAAATAGGGAAAAAAACCCCTTATTGTTCGTAACTTAATTATATAAGCATTCGGTAAATATGTGAAGATTCCAGTCGAAATTATTTTGATATAATATTCTCATGGTAAACGATAATAACGTGTTCAAAATAATAGATTTTTAGAAAGAAATTATTTGTACAGATAAGTAACATTTTCGAACGGCGATAATGGATCGAAATGCACCTAGGTCATCCGTAAGACTCCACATAGAAATAATTCGAAATATAAAACTGGAAAATTAATTATAATTATTGACAATATACTCTTGTTATTTTAATCGGACAACGAAATCGACATCTACAAGTAATACAAGATGATTCACTAAATTATTTTCAAGCTTAAAAATATTACATCATACTTGAAACTGAATCGTTTATCTAACTTATCATTATTATAAGCGTATGCTATGTAAATATATTTAACACAATGTGTATGAATATTATGTCGTATTCTCGAAATCAAGGAAAACACTACTCGGTTATCAAACGCGTGGTTTCTTGTCGAGTCGTCTCGTCGTTTTTCGCAGAAGAGAGACCTGTGGTGCGCGGTGATCCGATATAATTATATATCTCGCTCTAATTATTACGATTTGATGATTGAAAAGTAATTGTTACGAGAAGCGAATTTCTAAAATCGATAAACGAGCGCTGTCCAGTGAATCGCACGAATCCGCCAATTACAATCAATACAGCGTTATTTTAACAGTGTCGTCGTCGACGTGATATCATCGAAAGTGGTCAACGGGCGAGATAAACAGTGATAAAACAACTAATACATACAACAATGTACGAATAAAACGAATTCAACTATATTGAAATGTACGATAAAATTAATGATGATAAAAACTTTTAAATTTTAAAATTAAAGAACCTCGTCAGAAAATTATTTCAGATTTTAATTGACGTGAAAATGTTGAGCGACTTTTTCAAAAATAGTAACTTCCTCGCGAAATGATAGTAACCGAAAAGACATTAGATTTCGTGTTGATAATTTAGAAGTAAAAAAAGAGGTGTTTTTTTATAACGCGGTGAGGCACCGTGTTGTGTACATGCCGCGCGCAGTCAATGTTAGGCCAGGTCAGAGGGAATTTGTTTTTTAGCCTCGACAGGCGCGCGTGGGGCGCAAACTTTTTGACTGGCCGCCGCATTCTGTCGAACAACAATTCCAATCGAACCGAGTCCGGGAAAACTATTCAACAACGCGACGAGACAACGCGCGTATATAAAATACATTTGGAAATTAGTAAATTCATGTGTGCAGGGGACGGTGCATTGCAGTGGATGGAAAAGCAGGAGTTCTCTCTTTTTTTTTATTATTTCTCAAACGGACTGCGCTCGTGGAATTCCGCGACAGAACACGAGCAACCATATCGTTTTCCGCGAACGCGCTCTCGCCGCCGACGTCAGTCGAAGACTATAATAGCACGTGCTACCCACCCCGTTCGGTTTTCGTAGTCTACTAAGATACCGGAAATCCGGATTTAACGTAGTCGTTCCAAAACCCACACACAAGCGCGCGCGCGCGTACGAGTAAAATTCGATCGGACACGATGGTAAATTATTATTTTGATTCTCGCGCGCGGAAACTTTCGACCGAGAGTTCTATTCGAACAACCCAAAAGTATTGGGTGCGTTTATTTTTCATTACTATGTATGCTAAGTTTCAAAAAAATCCGATCGAGAAATAACGTTTTCCATTTTTAACACATTTTACCCCTTCTAACCCCCTTAGGGGTGGAATTTTGGAAAATCCATTCTTAAGGAGTCTCTGCTGTATAAAACGTAACTATTGATCAAATTTAATACTACAAAGCTCCAGTGGCTCCGGATTTTTTCCATTTTTACCCCTTTTAACTCCCTTAGGGTTAATTTTCTTAATTTTTCTCTCCGTAAGAACGATCCTCGTACTTCAAGGAATATTATACAAAGAATTAGCGATATCGGTTCAGCTGCACTCGAGATTTGCGCTTAGCGATTCATTTTTATATTATAGATTATTGAATATAAAAAATGTTTTATCAAAACCTATCAAATATCTTAAATAATAACAATAATAATATAAATAAAAATAAAAAGGGCTTGCCAGAAGTATAATTTTATATTATCTCGAAACAAGACCTTTTAATTTTTTATTTACATTATTATTATTAGAGATATTTAATGGTGTTTAATCAAATGTTCTATAAATAAAAATATTATATAATAATAATATTTTGTTATCAATAAAAATAGGTCAGACATTAATGGTATCCTCCTACACAATCGTGTAGTATTATTGCATAACCAACACGCCATAATTAAAAAAATTGCACGATACTTTATTATTTGTTTACTCGAATGCTTTAAATAACGAAACGATTTTTCCAGACATTATATTTTACGATTCATTTCGATAAATTGTATTTAAACATTTTATGAATGTTTGATTTTTTATAAATCATCATGTTCGCATGTTAATAAAAAATAAAAAATAATTTACATAACGTTACGTTTATCACAATAAACAGTATGGAATATTTACCAATTGCGGAATATCCATAATATATTTATGGTTTTGATGCCGATATTTTTCATACCTCGGTTTATAGAGTTGTGTATTTATAACCGATATATTATTAATTATTGTTTAAGTACGAAAACTAACTCCTATTGTATACTGCACAAATCATATAAGTACGCGGCGAATGGAAACGGTTTCGCGTGAGATTCCCACTGTTTATAAACAATGAAATATTATTTCGATTTTATACGTATATTCATAGCGTGTAACACTAATAGTTTTATGTGAAACCTAAGCGAGTTAGAAATAAGGTCAAAAGAGCATCAAAGCCGAGACGATAACATGTAAATGTTATATGTATAACGATGCTCCGAATACGACGGAGACATTTTTCGACAGAAACAATTGTTAATATACAATTTTCAATGAATTATAAATGGAACGTTAATTAAATTTCGCGTTTGACTTTTCTACGCGAATTTATTTTTGAAGAAAAACATTAAATTGTGATTTCGCATCGGACGTTTAACGAACGTATATAGTTTATACGTAGAAATGGTGTAAGATACCGTTTAATAACAATGCCGTCGTCATAAGACTCGCGGTGACGGTCGGGTTCGAATTTAATTTAAACATTATATATTGTATTTAATGAATCACCGGTATCATCCAGCGGCAACGCTAACGCAATATATTCATTCGTGTCGACGTTTTATTAATTTTTAGTCGAAAACAATAGAACCCGCGTTCACGTCGGTGACATTAAATCATTTTATATTGCGTTAGGTTTCCGTAAAACCTATTTCCGCGTTCGGTTTTCCGGGCCATTTATACGTTGTTACCATTGGGGACGTGTATCGATCACGTTTACTTTTCTGAATGAGCACGTTTCGTTCGCTCCAGAAATATATTATCAACGCGAAACGAAATATTGAAATAATAACAGTCGAAAAACATTGTAACGCGACGAAAATGCACACAGCGTTATTTCCCCTCGCGTATATTATAATTATCGATTTTTTTTTTTTTTTTTTATAATCGAAAAGTCGTAAAAAAATGTATGCCATTCGATACATAGGTTTACGAAATTAAAATAATTTTCGTTTTCGTATCAATAGTACATGTACACACGGATACGTTAACTGAGAGGGAGCCGCCAGAAAGAGGGAGCGAGAGAGGGAATTCGTCTACTACGAACATGTAAGAGGGTAGTTCCCTCTTGATTTTGAAATTAATCGTGAAACACTATCGAAAAGACAAAAAGAAAATTAATAAGTTATTTTGTCGTATTAGAGCCTGATATATTTCACCCCACCCCTACGTACTATTGTCTTAAGTAAGAAAGGAACAATAAAAACAGGATTCATTTTGTTTTTTTTATTCATTAGAACAAGATATACCTATTTTGTAATCACAGACGATGAGTTTAGTATTCGCTATAATTTTTTTCTAAATTTAAAATCGCTATATTCAGCGAGTCACTTAGTATTCTCTTAATAGCCGAATAACGAAAAAAGGAAAAAATATGAATTGTTGAAAAAATTATAATAAAATGAGTGAAAGTGATAAGTTAAAAATAATATTTTCCAAGTATTTACTTAAAAAAATCAGGCGATATACCACCTCTCTTGCTGCTCCCTCAAAACCACCACTGATTATATTGTGGTAATGACAACTTTGCATACACGCAAATATAAATTCTACCTGATTTCAATTATTTTTAACTTATTTAAGGGAAAAAATGATACTGTTGTCATTTACATTGGGTTAGGACAAATATAGTATTCTTCAATAAATTTATCACGCTTTAATAAATGGATATTTGTTTTTGTCCTAATATTCTATAAATTTACTCATTTTAATTACGAAGCACCGATGAAATCGAATATCTAACACAGAGCGGATACGCGGTAACTATCATATTATAGTAACTAGATACACGTGTCAAATAATAGGGTCAAAAATACAAAAACAATCGACGCGTTGTTAGTTAATTTTTAGATTGTATCGCAACAGTGTTTGATCCCTTTGACTTATTGCGCAAGTCAATAACGCGATACTACCTAAAAACACGGGCGATGAGTCAATATAAATATGATTACGGTTCAAAGAAATTGAAATGAGACGGGAAAAACAGAAAAATCCTCGTATTCGTTATTCACTACACACGAACAATATTCAAATACTCGACGAAACACCGATAAACCGATACTATTATAATATTATAATTATTATTGTTGTACAATTCGTATATTTGTATAAAGATTTATTTAGTAGTATTATGTTGTAACGCCACGTTTATGCAGTTTGAACCGTCAATAAAGCCCCATACACCTCCGAATAGATACGAAGCAGATGGGAAAAAAAGAATGTATAAAACATCGCAAACGACTTTCGGGGGGTTTCTCAAACACTACCGGGATACGCGGTGATACGTTTGTCGCAAATTGCGCTTCCGAACGAAATAATATTACGAGTTTAATAGCACGTGATTCATACGAAAAATATACAAAACAAATATCTTTGATATTCGGCGCGGGTATGGACGGTCTAATCGATAACACGATGTTATATTGAACATGTGAGTTATTATTAAATGCACGTACATCGTGATAGATTTTTCCGATATGACGTACCATACATTTTTTTCCCGAGAACTTGTCTATTATTTTGCCACACCTTATACACTTTAAACGTTTTATGATGAAAACTTTCTATTTTACATACGTTTTTTTTGTGTTTATTGCCCGTTAATTAAAGTATTCTGTATATTTAAACAAGAGTAGACTCATTGTGTTACACAGTGGTATTGATCTCTTGTTCAACGAATCTTATGACACGTGGTCGAGGAGTGTCCACTATTTGTTGGAAAAGTATATTGTCATTTGAAATGATACACGTCAAAAATGTCACGGGAGTAGAAACAACAATCATTTTGTCGAGATACAAGTAAAAAACGAAAATAAATACGAGTGGTGTTCTACAGCCGAATAATTGAAGTCATCTCTATTTCTTTAGCGCTTTCGAATTGTGAGAAATTATTGATTTCAAAGTTCGTATTTGCTACATATTATATGTTATGTATCTGTTATAAATTATAATTAATTGGTTGATGAGTTTTATACAGTCATTTATTCGACATTTTATTTTCTTTCTTTGACCTTTTTGTTTTTTCTACCATAAACAATTATTTCAACTTTGGTTTCAGTTTCACTTTGAACTTTTTACAAAATTTTTCATGAATTTATGAAGTCTTAAAGAAGTAGTAAAACATTTAGTTACGATAATGAATTGTTTTTGTAAAAAGTTTGTTTTAGTTGTAAACAATAGTTTATAGGTACTTTTTAATTTTTTTTTCACTTACAAACAGTTTTCTGCATAAACTTAAAACACGAAAGAGCCAGACGTATTTATTGACTACTATATTTTCTGTTTGCCAAATTTTTCTCTTATATACCGATTCTTACGATATTTGTTTTACCTTGTACTACAAAGACAACTATCCTCATATACTTTCGATCGCAGTTATAACTTACAAAAATTGTCCGTCAATACCGGTATGTAATTCTTATTATATTTTCTCAATTACGTTTACACTCAAATAACTCATTAAAATGTTGAAATGTGTATAAATCAACACGAATATATGTTTTTTAAAAGCTTTTCAAAAATCTTAACAATGCCAGACAATTAGTTGTGTATGTAATAATCACGGTATTATTGTCCATTTTATTATATTATACAGCATAGGAAACGAACAGTTTATCAATAGAATATGATGATTGTTACCGGTACCTTGTACGGGTCGTTATTTTTTCATATCAAATACAATTAAAGTACAATATACTTATCACTACAGCCGCGAGCTTTGTTCAGTTTTTTTTTTTATACGCTAGATTTTATTGAATAAATATCAGCGAAAGCGTTATAATATATATATATATACGTGACATAGTACTTATAAACTTTGTATTGACAGCATTAAAAAAAAAAAAAAATCATTTATAACAATAGTGACGAAAGCTTTTTATTCAGAGGTCTTGCCGATCAAAATATCAACAAATATCAACAAAAATGCCATAGGTAATGTGAAATTAAACTATTGGCTATTCAGTGTATGTTCCGTACGAAAAAAAAAATGAAAAAAAAAGAGTCCCCGAGTCGGGCGAAAATGTCTGTAGAGAACAAAAATCTGCAGAAAATGAAGCATCGTCGCCACCGCATGTCTAACAACAATGGGTTGATTTATCGGTTGGAATAATGTTAGAAATACCAATCAGCTGCAGACGCAACGACGCAGTCTGCCGCGTTCGCATAGACGACAATATCGGATTACGAATAAGATTTGTTGACAATACGTGTTTCGTGCGTCACCGCTTTGAGGCGTATGTGGGTTGATTTTTTTTCAGATCGACTTCGGATCGCTTAGACTTTTCGAGAAAAACGTACAGACCATGGCCGTTTGCAAGCGAGACTAAAACGTAATTGACGGGGGAAAAAACCCGTTCGAGTACATTGCGTCTTGAAAATTTAAAAATTTAGGCAAAGAAACAATAATAATTATGCGCGCGAATGAGAAGACACATAAAACCGTTCCGAAAACGAACGGCAGGCGGGCGTCACTCCGCGCATTTACTTCGTGCTCTTTCGGCGTGTACAAGAACCAGCCAGCATATAAATATATATATATATATATACACACGTATACTGTGCACTCGGTATTTAGATTCATTAACGAAACGCGTTTTACAATTAGACGTTCGCCGGTTCACGCGTTGAATAAATTAATTGTCACGTAGTAGTAAGGTGTGCGACGGGAAACATGGTCTCCGCGTATTATGCGCTCGTGCAGTCGATGCGACGAGCGTCTCCGCCGTCGCCGTTGTTGACTTTTTGTGAGGACCGCTTCACAACTATACAATATTATTATAGTATATATGTATACGCCTCTGAAACGATTTTCTCGAAAATTCCCGAGAGTGGCGCGGTAGTAGTCCCTTCGGCAGAACAATATAAGCCGAAGACGACGATTTTCATTATACAATTATATACGGTGCTACGAGCGTTAAAACGATCGCGCGGGGACGGGCGAAGAGACAACAATCGCAACCGTTTTGGATTTAATTTCACATCAAAACGGACGACGGACAGACGGACTAGAGAGAACTGGGGAGAGCTGCGGGGAAGGGGAAAGGAAAGTAGAAAGGATCGTAAACGTACCGTATTATACACGACGGCCGAAGAATTCCGATAGCACGATTTCGCTCAAATACACACACACACACACACACCTATCGTCTCCGTAATGTACAGGATGTCCCCACGCGGGGTTTGCCTACCGCGAATAACTTTTTTTCTAAATAATATTGTTTGAATCCATTTGTTTTTTTTCTTCTTATACTAAATTATTTTTATTTTCAATATATTTTGAAAACTTAAAAAGTAATTTCGAAAAAAATACTCCAATCGAGTACGGAGTTACGACCTATTTAAAAGCCCCAACATTTTACTAAGAACTTGGATTTTGTCGTCAGTAAACGATTAGGTCAGTTATAAATCATAAATTCAATTCAATTTTCATAAATTCTTAATATTAAATACAAAATTCATAACTTTATAATAATGTACTAAGTAGTCTTGTGAAGTCGATATTTAAATTATTTTACTAAAGGTTGGCTATATATTTCGAAATAATGCTAAAATACAATTTTTTAAAAGTCTAGTGTATATACTGCGAACACTTTTGAATGATATAAATCACGGCGTGATCTAACAGAAACGCAATAACATGCAAAAATCAGGTCTCAAAAATATTACTCGGAAAAATAGATTGTTCGAGAAAACAAACACCCTGTAAATATATTAATTTTGTATGCGACCCACGGATGCCCCATCGGACGGATATAAGCTTAAGCACGGAGTGCATCACCTTGGGCCGCTATATACGGATGTATTCCTCGTCCCGGTGCGAGTATATAATCTCTTTTTTCTTTTCTTTTTATTTTTTCATCAAACTTAGTTTGTCGGCAACGTGGAATTCCGCGACTACAACAATGGCCGCATCGCACAACGTTCCAGAATTATTGTCTGGACCGATAGCACCGGAGAAATGCGTGCAATTTTTCGTCTTTCTTGTCCAGTCCACTGGGCTCGTATGCATTTCCAAGAGTTGGGAGGATATATTATGTATAGAATTTCCCGGTTTTAAAATTCGTGCGAAATTCATTCTAAAGTCTGTATAACACAATAGGAGTGCGCGACAATTCGTTCGTCGCATTGTTTTTTTCAATTATCAATCTCTCTGCCTCCAGCATTATATAACGCGCTATGCTCCAACAACAATCGAGAATTTTACGTAATACAAATACTATGAATTCGTTCGTTCGAATTCAAGAACAATTTCCAACCATACAGTATACTATACGTATTCTTATTCGTATACATAGTATGTAATTTTAATAACGAACTATTTTAATCACCCAAACAACAGTGACATGAAAAATATAACGACTTTTATATGATATTCGACTCATACATTTCTCAGGCAATTATTATAATCAACATGCAATAACGCGGATTGAAATATCACGGGAAGAGCATCTGTCGGTGAATAAGTCAAATAAGAATTATAAGTAAGTAGAAATTACATAACATAGCAAAGACAAAGAACAAAATAACATATTGAATTTACAAACCATAGGTTAGTAAATTATATTATTATAAACAAAGACGAATAAAAGGATTGGACCGCAAACGAACTTAACATGCTACCATTTCCGAATTTCTGTGATATTCTAAACATTTTCAATGTTTTTTGAATTAAATAAAAAATAGAAAACCTATCTATTTTAATCTATTGACATTATTATTTGAGTTCATAGTTGCACATACAATATAAATAATATGAAATTTATGAAAGTTTATAACTAAATTTAAATCACTAAAAAGTAATATAAATATTGTTCATCATTCAATTACGATTAAAATACATAAAAAGGCAATGTTATAATTAAACTGGAGAACTTTTCAAAGTATATTAAATATAATAGTTATATTATAAAACGATGGAATTGCAAAGTTTAAAAATTAATAAAGTATACGAATATTTACTTATTATGAATTCTATATTCATTATTTAAAACTTAACTAATACAATACATGTATAGTCTAAATTTGTGTGTGTGTGTGTGTGTGTGTGTGTGTGTGTGTGAGTGTGTGTATTATATACATAGATACATAACTTATAATTGTAAATTAATTAATCAATCCCTATTATACCTACATGGTAAAATTCCTATAATTCTTTGTTTTTACTTGGTTATATTTGTGTAATATATAATCCATACTTTGTAAATTTACTAAAATCATACTATATATTTGTCTTTCTGGTTGAAATAAAAAAGATTTATTTGTTTGGTTATAAAAACACCATCGTTGTTAAATATCACATTATTAATAATATTTTATTATTGTTCAATATAATAGTTATTCTAAAAACGTTAAAAAAATATTTATTTCTTTTTTTTAATTAATAATCTGTATACTTTTTCAATGTCAGTTTTATTTTTGATAAGTTATAAATATATTGTGTAATAAGTGTCATGAATAACGACATTTAATGTCATCCTAGATTTTTAATTCGATTAAATTAATATAAATTCTCAAAAAACTGCAAATTAATCATTTGCATAAAAAACTTGAAAATATTTATTAAAAGTTAATTGATGAAGTCACTAAATTAAATCAAAACAATCTATTTTACAAGTAATTCATAGTACTTATAATACCATAATATTTTATCATTATGAAACTAACAGCTATAAATATTTATAAAATTATAACAAACTAGAGTCTTATGAAAAAAATTACTCAATAAAAATCCGTCAGTTGACCGTATGTTAAAAAAATGCAATCGTTTTCTTTTAGATTCATACGTGTTAAAATTATTTTGAAAAAGTATTTAGTTACCCGTAATTTAAAAATATTTGTTTATTATATCATTTACTCGGAAATTAATTTTGTATTGATAACGCCACAGTCTCAAATTCGTGTAAAAAACACAAGTTTAATTTAAATTACAAAATATAACAAATAGAAACATTATACAATACTAAACAAACATTTTAATAGCCAACGAAAATATATATATTATGTACTCGTATATTATATGGTTTGCGTTGTCCATTGGAAATGGTTTTGAATATAAATAACACATATTTTACGGACCTTTGAACAATGCTAAAAACACGAATAAATGTAATGAAATTTGAATAGTGGACGAAGCATCAACACTACACTCTATTGTTTATTTTATTTTGAGTTATATATATATACGTATTTACAAAGCGTGGTATAGTTTCTATATCGTAATACTATTATTAAAAGGCAAAAATAATCGTACTGTAATGTGTACAAAAAATGTGTCCATGCACGCGAATGTCTGCGACGGCTTTATCTCCCCCCCCCCTTCAACCTACACACACATATTGACATGCAAGTAAGACACTTGCATGTATTCAATTAGCTTAAGGCCCTAAACGAACTATTCTAATAGTATATTCAAGCTTTAAAATTATTGTAATTTACCTAATTCGAACTTTATGCATTCATGACACGTACGAGTATGAAGTGCACAGCGCATATTTCGTATAAATACATTTTGTTATCCAAAATAATTTAATTCCCGTGTCACCCCTTTTGCGAAGAAAAACATTATATCAACGGCGAGGAAATGGGATCGGGATGAAGGGGTTGTATAACAAAACAAAACGTATATAATACCGCCGAATGTCGTAACATAGTCTCTGCCGCCGCCCGCAGTCAAACTACGGTCAACCATAAAATAAAAAATAAATAAATAAAAGAGAAAGGTTTTTATAGACGGACGAAGGTCGTTTTGCGGGTTTTGTGGGTGGGAAAAAGGGTACTGGTGGCTATATCTTAATAATTTTGCCACCACCCGGCTGCCACGGCGCAACGGCGCGACGATGGTACAGAAGCTCAGAGCGAGAGACATCCACTCTAATCTCATCAACTCTTAATTGAAACTCGTTAAGGAGAACTGCGAAGAGACAAAAGCTACGCCATTCAATTGCTGCCTTTCTACCCCCTTCAACTCATTCCGGTGCCTTCGTGGAGCAAAAAACAAAAAAAAAACAATTGTGCCATAAATGCGATTTTGGCAAATCCCTAGCATATCCTTATCTTGTCGTGTACTCATTTTGTCTCTCTCTCTCTCTCTCTCTCTCTCTCTTTCATTATTTCTCTAGCAGTTTCTCTATTTCATGTAAGTTTTCTTTATTTTTTTATAGTCGACTGTTGTAAGACACGGACGTCAGACCTATATTTATGTACTTGCACACAGATAAGAAAAATAATAAATAATAATGATAAATAAACGCGTGTAGATTATCTCCAAGAAGGGATAATGATTTTTTTTTCTATCGTTATAAGAACAATAAGTGCGGAAATTAATTACCTTATACCTATTACCAGAAAACAATACACATTTATTAGAAGGTAGTGAAACATGAATAGAATAGAGGACGTGTACCAAAGAAATTTGAAAATTATTAAATAAATTGATGACTTCAATGAACATTTTTAGTTATGGTAAAAAAATAAAAATAAAATTATTATAAAAATATCATGATGTGTATTTTCGAATTAAAAATGATTGTAAAATTTTTCTTACAGTATGGTAATAAGTAATAACCGATACACGATATTTACAATTTGAAAAAAAAAAGCCAAGTATAACGAGCTTAAGTACGAGTAAAAATGCTTATAGTTATTTAAATTTGACTGACGTAATTTTAAATACTTTTAAATACTAAAAGCAGTGGCTGATAAAAAATTAACAAACGATATTTTAAAGACTCGCGGCTTAGCAATCACGTTTAAAACTTATTAAATTATCGTCAAAAAAGGACGCATCGTCTCATTTATTTTTTTCTTACTTGACAATTATAAATTGTATTCATAAATTAATTAAAGTTAATAATAATTACGATACTGACACGAGATCAAATTGTATTGTAGGTTAATAGTTAATAGGTATCAGTTTTTGATTACATCGTAAATAAAGGTACTCGTTTATCGTTGTATTATATAAATTAATAAAAAAATAAAATGATTACGTTTAAAATCATATTACTTTAAGTATATACCTATTATTTGACAAATATTTTTAATAATACAAATTGTGTAAGAATATGTTTCTTAAAAACATAATTTTATATGCTAATAATGAAAATCCTAAGAAAAAAAAACGAATATATTTTAATATTCTTAAATTTCGAAAAAAAATTAGTTGTCCTAAGAATTATCTCCTTTAAAACATATGAAACGGTTTGAAAATGGAAAACGAAAAAATTTAATTAGATCTAATTATTATTATTTACCGGTAAATTAGGTACTGAATAAATACATTTCGAAAACAATATCAAATAATATTAGTAATTTGTATAATGTATTCTAAACCTATCGGAAAATTATTTATATCGTGTACATAATGAGTGGAAATTAGGTAAAATATAAAAAAAGAAAATAATAATACATTAAAAAAACAATTCATACTATATAGGTATATAAATTATATTAAAATGTATACAACCTAGAACTTGTTAAAAAAAAAAATGAATATCATTTTAAATATATTTTTTTTTTTTCATTAATATTACTTATAATATTCTATTCTATTATTATTCTAAAGAATATTATTAACATCAAAATATTAAAAAGATACGACATAATTTGAATAATGCGCGTGTGTACCGAAATTACCTATGCGATACGATGTTGGACAATGGATCCAGTCGAATAAACGTTTCAAGCGTTGATGTCCCTACTCAATCCTTGATTGCATATAAACATTTAACAAGAATTGCGTTTGGACAATCACAGCCTGAGAACTGTTCCGTTGAGATTAGTTTATACTTATTAATATTGTCTATGGATTAACTTAAATTGTACGGGTTGATAACAATAATAATAATAAAAAAAAAGAACAAAACAGAACAATGCAAGAAGCGAATACAATTATTGTCAAAACGAAAACACGGCACATATTCTATTATGACAAACGTAATTATTTCATATTTAAAACGGTGATTTTATTTGTCATTCATTAATATTATGAATCCGACATGCCGGATGTAAAAAAAAAAAAATTATTCATCCCCTTTTGAATCCGTTGGTAAACGACAAACAGCGAAAAATGGCGTAACATTTAAAAAAAATATTTGATTATTGAAATGAACAGCCAATTATTATTGGTCTTTTCACCGATGTTTTCCGCTTGACTGTTTCCAAATAAAACAAAAGGAAAGTCTACGTCGTTTTTCCCAGAGTTTTATTCAATTAAAAAAAAAAAAAGGAATAAAAAGTAAAGAAAGAAACCGATTTCAACACAATTTCTTACAAATTAACTGTCGCAGTCGCCGAAATAAAAAGTGAACGAGGACCAAATTAAAACCGTTGATCATTGGCACGAAACGGAATAACGCGCGTTGTAAGGCAATTATTCTTGTTGACAATCAACAATCACGGCATTTTTCGAAGACGTTTACAGTTTGTCAAATTAACAATACAGAAAATTATAATATATTTTTTAATTACACGACACTATCCCGTAGTAAGACTTTTTATACGTCATGACTTCGACGGTTACAAAAAAAAAGAAAGAGAAAAAAAAAAGGCGCTTCGTAATAAACTTTATTACAGCGTACGCACGTTGAATCTTAATTAAAAAAAAAACGCACGTGTTATCAACCTAGTGGTTACAGTAGTTGTTATGTAAAAACCGTTACCCTGCAGGCTTATTTTTCATTTTAAACTATCAACACATAAACAATTATTGAAATTACAAATATTTCCTCTATATTAATTTAAACTCAAGATATTATACCGTATATTCATGATTTTTAATAGACGGGGTTTTTTTAAGGCATAAACTTTTTGAACAATATCTACATTTTAATATTTACCATATACGACTAAATTAAACGATTGTCAAATATCAGAAATATAAAAAACTTCCATTCGTTAGAATTTACTTTAAAACTTTTAACTCTTAAAATTGTTAAACAACTTGCTAGTTTTATATGAAATTTGTGATTTATAACTGTTAATTAACTTTTTTTAAACAAATTTATAGTCAAAAAGTTTTTGAAAACGTACAATTTTATATTTTAATTATAAATCTTATTATGTTTATACCACAGCTATTTGTAAAGAACTGATGTGTCTCTAATCGAAAAATGCTTTACCTTGATGCCATGTTAATCATGTTTTGTAATAATAAAACTTTTAAAATAATGATGTAATAACAAGTTTAATAAAAATGTATATTGATAAATAAAAAAACTCGAAAATTATATGTAGTTCCAAATAGAAAAGAAAAATACACGGTTCTGAGTAAATACGAATTCCATAAATTATGATTATGCATAATTCAATTTAAAGAACAATTAAAGAAAAATTACCATACCAAACGATTAATTAAAATTGTACACATTTCTTAACTCAATTTTAACAATGAGATGCATTACGAGATGAAATTCAGTAATGATTTATAATATTCGTATTAGGTCTTTAAAGAGATGTTTAAAATATTATTATGTTAACTAATAAACCAATATGCGCTACAATATATCCTTAGGATTAGAGCGAAGTAAGCGATTTAAACTATTTTCTTAATTTAACGTATTTTATTTTTGAAAATAATTAATTTCAAATCAAAGTTACGCAGCACCATATAAGTTATCGTTAAAGTACGAGTATATTGTGTCTGATATGCCGCACACCCGCATTGTGCTGCATTTAGGTAGAGAAATAATGAGATTTTCTTGTTCAAATGATTTTCCCAAAGGTATTTTTCAGAGAGCAAAGTGCCTGTGGTTTAACTCAAGTTGTCACTGGTGTTGACACAAACAACACTCTTATACATACATACATACATACATACATTGTAAGAACAACAATAATGATTATTACTACACACAATATGGAAAGCACTCTAAATTGTTTTTTTCTCTTTTGTCAATCACTTTTTAATACTTTTTAACGTGTGTGTTGCATACGCATTTACAAAATTAACAAATGCGCGTCATAATGTAACACATTGTAGTATTAAATATATTTTTTTTAAAATATGTCAAATTGTTATTGACATTAATCGATTTTAAACATATTTTATGTGACAGTCTACTTAATATGGTACGTAATACGAACCCAGACCCAGAAGTCTGAAGGAAAGATTTTTGCGTAAAAATGTACAGAGAAACGCGCTTTCAAATAAAATAATCAATTTCCAGGGTTCCGTTTCGACCTCTTTTATCAAAACCGACCGATGACAATGACTACATACATGGTGAACATGAGTCATATTTTCCTTTACATAAGAGTTAAAAAGTCACGTGGCTTACAACGTATACCGCCCTTTTAACTCGAGTGATTCGAAGAACTCGCACACGGGAAACGCAATTGCATTCCGGTACGATGCCCGTCTTCACGGATCTCGTTTATTGTTATAACAACGATAGTTTTTACGTACCAGTAGTGTCTGATGAGCTTAATTCGAAGAAGAAAAAAAACGAAGATATATACGGAAGTATTTTGTTGGTACGCTCGTGCAAACGCACGCATACAGAAACACACACATGCGCGTAAAAGTCTAGTTATCTGCAGACCGTAAAATTGGTTTCACAATGTCATTTCAGTATGCACTTGTATATATTGCGATATGTGTGTGTGTGTATATATAAATTGTAAATATTTATGTGTTAGCCGCTGTGAAATTCCACATTATAACTATTATAAGTACACAAGTACCGAGCTGTAATACTTATGTGGTATACGTATGTATTATATATGTATGTATGTATGCATAACGTGATTTTTTTTTTCGACTAAACCATAGTTTAATAGTAGTAATCTCACGGGTTAAAATCATATCACTGCCGTATTACCACATGCACTTGAACGTTGGTGGACGATCGTCGAAAGCATGAAAATATTACCGAAATAACAAAAGCATTTTTATACGAGTAAAATATGTTCACTGTTCGAAATACTAATAGATATTACAGATTCAGGATTCCACTATAACATGTCGATAGCAGTTACCGTGTATAACGTATGCAAAAACATTATTCTTTTAGACTTTAAGAGTGAAGTGAAGGGAGGTCAATTTCAAAATTCCATTCAAGATAGTTTGTCCAAAAATTGAGAAAAATTACAAAAAGCCGGCAAAATTCAAGTAATTCCAATTTAAGACATTGTAAAAAATGTTTCATCAATGATCATCATAGTCCAAATATGAATAGTTTTAAAAATTAGAAATTTTCAGAAGATTTTGACTTTTTTGAACTAACTGTAGTAATTTAAATTTGTTTCTTAAACGTCGCGCGTCGATGAAATAATTTTATGTCTGTGCAGAAAAATTTCAAAAATCCATTACTATATTTTTATTATTTATATAAATATATCGGATCCAACTTTCTGTGTGTATGTATGTATTTAAAACTTAAAATACCATTTGTTTTTGTCATATACTTTCAGTTATTATAAAATTTTTTATTATTTATAAAAGGTTTTCAATAAGTTTATGATAATACTTTGTAAATGTATACATATTATTAATATTTATTATGATTCTAGATCAAAATAAAATTATAGTAATTATTATTAACAACCACGTACAAAAAATCTAAAATTTTTTTTTTTTATATATATTTACTGGTGGAAATAATGGTTTACGAAAGTTTCATTGTAATATTATTATATCCTTTATGAAAAAAAATAAAATCGTTATATATATTATATATATAGCTAGGTATACCATTTTACGCGCACAAACTAAATTAAAAGTTGAACATGTCGTGATGGAGCACTAAACGTTTATCCCTAATGTTGTAAAATACATTTTTTTTCACTATAAAGGATATTTCGACACGGTTAATAAGCATTAAACATGGTTTTTAATAAAAGTTAATTATTCCAGTATTAAAACGCAGATTTACATGATTATCTCTTTTGATATGGTGATAGTGATTTAATTTAAGTTATAATCTCACTCATAATAATATCAATATCTACAGCCCTATATTTACTTATAACTATACAAACTATAACATCGTGATATTCACATTTATTTCACTACATTTTATTAAATATTTTAAAACATATTTGAATACAAAAATTACGATAAAAAGATTTGAAACCTACTATTTAAATAAAAATAAATATCTTGCTGATAATATTTGTTTCGAGTATAATAAGTAAAAGGAATAAGATTTTCAATTCGGAGAGAAATGGAAAGCTGAAGAGGCAATCTTGCAAAAGTTTAAAACTCATCCTTGCAGGACTAGCAACCACCTTTACTGTTAAGAATGCCCTTTAGTTATGGACGAAGCGTGCATGGCTAGTTAGACCAATCGTAAAAACTTTTCGAAACAATTCCCGTCCCTTTCCTCTTCTCCGACCCGCATGGCTTCTAATATGAACGTAACGAACTCCTTAGAAAATGTTTTCGATAACGAACGTAAATTATTCTACTTCATCAGAACGAACTTCGAGTAAATATTTATTTCTATTTTATAAATACAAATTTGGCTTTCTTTCGAAAATGTCTAATATTTAAAAAATTCTACGAAACGTGCTCGTTCAGTTAATACTTTTTTGCTTAGGGAACAATATATTTATTCTTGTTTATTTATTACGTGATATAACATAGCAGAAAAAAGTTTAAATTCTAATGAAATACAAATTCCTTCACATTTTAAAAAGAAATTGTAACTTTAAAGAATTTAAAGCAACTAAAAAATGTCAAAATTAAGTGACTATATTATTCGAAAAAAATTACGAAGAAATCAATAAGTTCAAGAGAAATATTAATAGTTTATTTTTAAATATCATACTTTATGGTGAAGTTCAAAAAATTACCATTGACTTGAAATGAATGAGTTAAATGTTATACAATTGTTTCGGTGCCCTTTAATAACGACTTGAAACTAATATAATTCAATCTTTAAGCTCGAAACTGCGAAATATTTATATTTATTTTTCATAGTAATTTGACAACAACTAATAAGTTTAATTATTGAACAATGAATAAGATACAATACTGGAATTGAATATAGGTGACGGAAATTAATATTGGTGAATTAATGTTTTAAAATGTAAACCAATGTTTTAGAAAAATGATTCTCAGTGAAAGGAGGCGGGTTAATTACAGGATTAGCCTCTATTTTTAAATCGTCGAAATACCCGATTTCGTCAAAAATTAATTTTTATCACACAGAACTCAGAATCTAAAAAAAGTTAATTAGAATTGTATATATTATCGAATGTATTTGAAAATAAAAGAGTAGTACTCACAGAATTATATGTCCAAATATTTTAAGTAGAATAAGTATAACTATTTATTAAATGAATAATATAATTACATATTTTGAAATAAAGAAATACAGATTTTGTCCTAAAGAAAACTACTGTAGCCACGAGTAAGATCAGAATAGTTAATAAATTACGGTACATCCAGTTGATAACAAATTAACGTTGAAGATGTACTTTTAAAAAAACGTTTATGGCTTGATATAAACTGTTTGATGTTTTAATCAATTTTCGTAAGAAATCGTTTTTTTTTTAAAACATTTTGAAGATTTTTATTAATTCAATTATTATCATTACATAATAATTATTAAATTCAGTACGAAATAAAAGTAAAAAAAACTATACGCATTTATTTTAAATTATATGATAAAAAGTGTGAATAATGATATCAGACTAAATTCATGCGCAGCTATCTTAATAGCAAATGTAACATGAGTTTGAACAAAAGTTTTAAAAGAATAATAGTGGGTTAAATAGATATATTATGATTATTTTACTCGAAACAGAACCTGTATTATTTAGTTATATAATACATTAGAAGAATTATCACGGTGTCGTTACGATGATATTTACACGATTCGTTCAATACGCTCAAATGGTTGTTATAACGAAAGGACGACGTGACGTCGTTATGATCACTGAACCAACAATACGGACTAACTACAAGGACTTCGAAATAAACGTTTTAATTATATCGTTCGCTCCGGACACAGGTCCAATGGACGTACGGTTGGATGACAAACGAATCGACGTACGGACACTTCGCAAATACTTTCTATTTACTATATTTATGTTTTTGTGTACGTGTGTGTAAGATAGAGAGACAGAAAGGAATTCGATATTATAGGAATAATCCACGAGTAAAATACATCCCTGATCTGTTCTTATTTTGCGATTTGGTCCATTTGTTTGTGTGGGACGCACGCTTGTCCACTTGTCGACTTTTCATATATATATAAATTATACGCCCAAATCGAAGAGTGTACCCCTCTGTAAACAGTTATTTAAACAAACTCCCCTAGAATGTATTTGCATTTTATTAGGCGTCTGAGAACGTTGTAGAAAACGACATTGGCGTAATCGATCGTTTGGCACACACCCGCACGCATGAACACGAATACGTGCGCATGTTGGATTAGGCAAGAATATAACTTACGATACACACATGCACACCTACGTACGAACGTAGTTAAGTTAATAGGGGAGCGAAGTAATAAAAAAAGGGAAATAAAAAATAAGTAGAGGAAACAGTTTCAATACGTACGCGCGTGGCAAACAAGTTCTATTGTTAATGGCAAACATAGTTATGGTAAAAATCAATACCCGGTTTAATTGATTCACCGGGGCAAGTAGCTTCCGGAGGAAGGAAGCGACTGTTATGTACTCGAACAAGTCGCTTTGTGTGCGAGCCAACGGCAGTCGTCGTGCAAAGCTGCGTAGTCATCCGCCACGCCGACGATATACACGTATTATCGGCATAGTATCAGCTTTTTGGCAACGCGATCGATTGATAAGATAATTCTTAATATCTCTACGTATATAGTGGAGTTAACATATATTTATTATACATTGCGTCTGCAAGTGATACTGATAGTATTGGATTTTTTCTACCTTCTACCGTTACTTTGTGTTATGTTGTGAATTTAACTTTTAAGCATACTTGGGAATATTATAAATTGTATCATATCATAATAATAATTGAAAGAAAATGAATATTATCAATAACTACACATTGTTTATTAGTATGATTCAAACGTTTAATAAACGTGTCGTGAGTTATAAATACTACAATGCAAAATATAATTGAAAATAATTGTAAATAACTTTTAGAAATACTCGCTTCAATATTACAATCAATCTTGTCCAACAATATCTCAATATTTTTAAATTAAATTAAATTTCCATTTTCCAATGACAATAAAAGTTTTGAAATATTTTATAAAAATCGAGACATTTTTCGTGACTTTTAAGAGCATTGAAATCCTATCCTTAACTTTGACTCATAATTTATGAGTAATAAACTAATGGCGAATAAAGAAATATGTTTGGCGAAATATTTTATCATTATATACGAGCTATATACATTTTTTTATAATGTAAAATAACTACAGTTTATAACGCGGAATTATCCTTATACAACGCTACATACGTTTCAAGTATTGTTAATTTAAATATAAACCTCGATGGTTTTAACTATTGTAACAATAATTAAGCGAGTTTAATATAAATTGGCTGTAACTAGCGTAACTTATGTTTACAAAAAGTCGTGAGGTTTTGAAGTTATTAAAGGATTAATGCAGAATAATAATATAGAATAAAATATTCGATTTAATACCTGTTAAAACTCATAACATATTATAAACGTATGGTTAATACCTACATGTTTAAATAACAATTTTAAGAAAATCTAAAACCATAATAAATCTAAATTATTTGTTTTTACGTACGGTTTTCGACGAAATGACGATATTCTTAATATGCTTTAATGTTAATTAGACGTTTTTATCTATTTTTATTTTAGTATTGACTTATGTCTGTTCATGATCATAAAATTATAATATATAAAGACAAATATAATATTAAATAAACTAAGTACCAACGTCAAACTGTAATAATGGATTATAGAGACGGAAACAGGTGCTAAGAGCAATAAACAATTTGAATTCGACACTATGGCATTACGAAATAACTAAACTACACAAAAATAATATTATGTCGGCGTTGTTTATTTTACTTTATCGTATCGCAAGCAGGTTTTATCGTAACGTAGCGGCGCAGTTGAATTGCATCGTAAAACTTAGTTTTTGTGGAAACCCAATTTTTATACAACAAAACAGTGTTGTATAAATAAAAAAAACTTGACAATTTTTACTCGACCCTAGTACAAAAACCCGTCAAACGTGCTCAATCGGATTTTATTCGTACATCCAAAAAGACTTATACCATAACTAAACTATACCTATAGAACTACCAATATATGATTTATATATATATAGGAATAAATATAGAGTGGGACCCTGATATATATTATTACTAGATATTCAAACAATATTTACTTGGCTGTTATTAAAAAGCCGACTCCAAATTATTCGAAAATATACCTATATGTGTCTGTGTGTGTATGTGAACGCGCGTACGCACACACACATACACTTAATTTATATGATATAGTGAAAGGGATGGGTCTTTGATGCTGGCGGGAGGTAGGAAAATCGTGCTGTCGTTTATGTGCGGACGAGGGAGAGGGTTAGAAGGTGAATATCAGTATCCGGTCCTATTAATTAAATCTGGGGTGGTAATGATGTAAACGTCATCACCGCGGCGACCGCCTCGTGGTCGTCGTCGTAGTCAAGAGAAAGTTTACAGGCAAACAATATAAACCGTGATCGTTATTAAAATACGCTGAAATTTCGTTTCGAACGTGCGACTACTTGTCGCAGTTCGACACGGTTGTTATGAAATCGCCTACAGGCTCGTTGCCATCGCACGCGCAATCCATTTGACAATTCTCTCGCGAGTAAAACATATATAGTGAACATTTTCTGTCGCCCCATATACCTTTGAGGCGAATGGAATTTAAATATATTTGCTGGCGTGCAAATGAATCAAACAGCGTTTTAGTTTATTGCGAATATTGTTAGTAATATATACGGTGTGCGAACGCGAGTCATATCTAAAACGCAATTATTAATCGACGTTATGATTGAACATATACCTACATCATTGATCATATTACAAAAATAAAAGATACTGTTTACAATACATAGTAAGCTATGAGCTAAGTTACAATACATTGTTTATTCTACATTTATTGTAGTATACTAATCGTTAACGATTTTTGCATTCTTAAATTAATATATAGCTCCAACTGCGCGTGTATTTGAAAGCAATTAAAACAACATTATATGGGAGGTAAGGGTTAAAATATGCATTTATCCATCGTTACCGTGACTTTGGTAACTGCGTGCAACCAAAGTAGCAGATACTCAACACATGCACATTAAATATATTCGGCATGCGTTCGAGATAAGGCGATGTGTTGGCTACCAAACATTTTGCGTCGACCGAACAGACGACGCCGAAAGGGGTGGCGTGTTAAATTCTATAAATGGACAGGAAATAGAAATATTTCCGGATGGTTAAGTTGACCTATCCTTTGCATGGACGACGAAGTTACCACGAGGAAGGTTTTATGGTGGTGGGGCGGAGTTGACGTGGCACGTTAGTGGCGTCGTCACCGGGTCGTTAATGTTGTTCGGCGTCTACCTGCGAATAACAAATGGATGTCGGGACTCCCAAAGATTTAACCCGGAGGAAGGGGGGATTTTCTCGTGGCACATTTGAGAAATGTCTGATTCCGACGGTTTTAGATCTCTAAACCCTTCACCATCTCGTTTACACCACCCGATCACTACCTGCATCATCACACTACACCTTGACACGAACAAAACGCTTACATGTTGTACACCAACGCCTTTTGATGTCTAAAGGAACGTAAAGAAGAAAAATGATCGGCCACATGCGTAACAACCCAGTGTAGAGAGAGTTGAAGATAAAAATAGAGAGTAAGAAACAATGAAAATATTTAAAAAACAAAGACAAAAACAAAAAAAATGACACCGGTGTCAAAGTAGTATTTTTCGGCATAAAGACAATATGGCACGTTATTTATAAATGTACTATACCTATTATGTTCTACAAATTCGGATTTAAAGGTATAATAGCCCTAGAATCTATATTTTCTTAAAAAAAAGTCTTCATCAATTTTAAAGTGTATCTATTGAGACCAAAACCTTCATAAATTATCGAAGTTTAAAATTTGAAACTCATTTAAACTCTAATATTACGGGTATATAGGCTCGCCAAATATTAGATATTTTATATAAGTTTTTTTTTTTTATTATTCAAATTTTTAATGAAAAATTTCACCATTGCTTGATGCACATTAACACATCTCATGTTTTTGTATAAATTACTTAACCAATATATTATAGAATTTATAAATAAGCAATGAAAAGTTTTCATGGGTTGGCATCATTAAACTTCGTGTACAACAATGGAATTTATATTATAATTAAAAATGATTCGAATTTGAATAATTTAAAAGTTTACTATCTAATAATATGATATTATAACATGGAGTGAAGTAAAGCGAACACCAGAAAATCATATACTATATTCTCAATAATTATTATTGATAAGTATAAACATTTGTGCGATATTATTAGACATTATTATGAAATGTAGAAAAATAAATTACTTCTCATATTTTCCGGAGATAAAACGTTAAAAACTACGATATAAAGTAATACAACTATAATACGTTTACATTGACTTTAATAAATCACCTCTACGTTATATTATATGACATAAATACGGATAATATGTTTACGACCCATTAACCGTTTGATCAGATCGGGAAAGTTGTATTCAAATGTCTGGAAAGTTAGAGCATTAGTCTACAAATTATCCCAAATCGACCATATTATCGATGTTATCATGTACGGCCGTCCCGTTGCAGCAGCGTGCATGGACCTATGACGATATGGGTCGTAAAGTACGGCATACTAATTGCAGCGGTCAAAGTTATTCCGAACGTTTATTATGCTCGCCCCTCGAGTGAGTGTCTATAGTACATGCGCTCGTTCTCGTGGTGTGGCTGTATATTATTATAATATGCCATTTATCATTTAGTCAATGGTCATCGAATTCCTCGTGGTAATAATTTTATCTCGTCCAGCACTTTCTGAAGAAACGCCATTATATTATATGAGTAGGTAATAGGTATACAGTATACACTTTATATGTAACAGTTTTCCTAAATACTATTCGAACGTTATCGATCACGCAGAGCTCTACGACTGATAAAACGAAAGGCCGGAAATTCGAGAAACCGATTTGAACTATTTTATATAGTGACAATAAATAAAATGTTTGTAATTTATTTATGACTTTTATGGACAAAGATAAGGACCTATTCAATAAGAATGAATAATGGTAATTTTTAATATGCACTATAAATTTTTGATAGATAAAAAACGTTCAATGTTCACCACTTCTGCACATAATATATAAGTTTCCATGTTTAAAAATTACTGAGAAAAAAATCAGATTCAATGGGACGTTCCGAAAAACTTTAAGATAATCACTAAATTAGGCATGAAATTAATTGTTTTTCCATTCAAATTTTATACATCTTCTACAAATTAAAATTACTATTCAAAACAAAATTCAAAATAACTTCAACATGAAGCTTTAAATTACTCTACGCAAAACTACGATAAAAAATAAACAACTATTAAAATAATTTCATTCTATTGGTTTTATAAATTATGATCTATAAAAATTCTATAATCATTATAGAACGCGGATGTACTGTACAAAATTTCGACAATGCTAGCTCATCAAAAGTGGTGTTTGACAGTATTATATTGATTAATTATACGAATTTACTCTATAATACTACTTAAGTTAGCTACATAAAATAGTTTATCTAATTACATGACGTATCTATTCTATCATAATTGAAAATGTTAATATATGTATAGTATTGTTTGTTTTAAAAATAAATTCACAGAACAACTATAATAATCATCAAGTAAATTTGTTGACAACCGACATGGGTTAATGTATTAAATTTCAACGCCAGTTCCGCGGTGGATGCCGTCCGATACACACGTGTCTCTGTGCGCTCCTCTCGTAATTAATTTAATCGCACTCATAGTGTTCATTGTCCAGTGATTGTGACTATGTAAAATTTTAGCAGTACTTTCGAAATTTTTATTCGCAACCTACCGCAGTGTTTGTTAATTATGATAAACTTAAAAACGTCGCTTGTATAAGTTCTCCAAAATCGTCGTTAAAAATCATTATTAAGTTCGCCGTACACACATACTGCGTTATTACGCAATAGTGCATACGTGTTCTCCCTATTTGAGACCGCCACAAGGCGGTCTAGATAAAACAATCACACGCCGCCGCGGCCGCAGTTAATTATGAATAATATTAATAATAAAGCTAATCAGCATATCGGTAAACACAAAACAACAACGTCTAGTCAGCCAAATAATTCAATCCCTCTTGCTTCTAATTCCGTATACGATGGCGCAACTTCAAATAAAAATACAAATGACAATTTTACTCTCGTTACAAAACAAGGTAAAAGAAATCTCTCATCATCTTCTCAAACCTCATCGACAAGCGAGCAAGTCAATATTAAATCACAAAATATTATAAAAAAAAAAAACCAAACTGTTTAAATCAACAAATCGGTTTGAAGCCCTAAATCAAATTGATGAGCCTGACCTAAACTCGTCTTCGCAACAGCTACCTTTTGAACAAAATAATGATATCTCAGATGAAGTTTTCAAACCACCGCCTCCTATTTTTGTAAGAGGCGTGGTAAACTACCTAGACCTATGTACAGCTTTAATTGAATTAATTGGTGTAGATAATTTCTTCTGCAAAACGTCTGCTGACCGTTTAAAAATTCAAACGTCGAACCCCGAATCTTATAGGGCACTTATTCACTTTCTAAAAGAACAAGAGGCGGAATTTCACACTTACCAGCTTAAACAAGATAAACCACTACGTGCCGTCATACGTAACCTTCATCCAACCACTAATGTTGACACAATTAAAGAAGAACTCGAAGTTCGCCTGTTCGAAGTAAGACGTGTCACAAACGTTCTCCACAAAGTATCAAAAATCCCGCTTCCGCTCTTTTTCGTAGACTTAGAGCCACAAAGCAAGTCAGCTGAAATCTTTCATCTGTCCTCACTGTTACACACGAAAATCAAAGTCGAAGAGCCTTACAAATCTAAAACAATAAGCCAGTGTACAAATTGTCAGGACTACGGTCACACAAAAACCTACTGCGGATACCCCTCACGCTGCGTCCGCTGCGGCTCAAATCACAAGTCCCCCGACTGCCCAAATCAACGCTCGGATCCACCAAAGTGCGCTCTCTGTTCAGGCGATCATCCTGCGAGTTATAAGGGCTGTTCCATCTACAAGGATATTCAGCGTGCCAAAAAACCATACACCAAAAGTAACTTTGTGCCAACTAACACTAGATTTAATACCACAACTATTAGAGACAGTCATCCAATAAATGACACCCACCCAATTCAACCCGATCCACATTCCCCCACCTATGCCCAGGCTACTTCTGGTAGGCCAGCTTATAACTCAACACCTACATCCACTCCTGATTTAAATTCTACCATCACAAACTTCCTTGAGGATTTCAAATCACTGATAAATCCTCTAATATCCCTACTCACCAAAGTAATTGAAAAACTTCTTGCCAAATAAAATGTCAGATAAAGCTACAAATAAGTCTCTTTTAATTCTTCAATTTAATGCAAACGGAATAAAAAATCACGTCAATGAACTCCAAACAGTTCTATACAATTCACGCATTGATTTAGCACTAATTACTGAAACCCATCTCACCAAATACTCCAACATTTTTATACCTGGGTATAAGCTTTTAAAAACCGACCATCCTGATAACACGGCTCATGGCGGTGTCGCTATTCTCATAAAAAATTCTATTCAATTTCAACCTCTCCCACAGTTTTGTTTTGATTATTTACAATCCTGTTCCCTAATCATTAAGTTAAATAATATTCCTATCACTATTGCGGCCATATACTCTCCTCCAAAACATAAGATAACAATTCAAAATTATACAAATTACTTTAATTCAATTCATAACAATTGCATTATAGGCGGTGACTTCAATGCAAAACACCATTCCTGGGGTTGCCGAGCAAACAATCCGCGTGGTCAGGTTCTACACAATTTTGTAACTAGAAGAAATCTAAAAGTTCTTGCTCCACCAGGCCCAACATATTGGCCGACCTCAGCTCGCAAAAACCCAGATATTCTAGACATTTTCATTACAAAAATCCCAAACAACATTCACTGTACTACGGAGAATATACTCGACTTAAATTCTGACCATTCCTCAGTACTGCTAACTCTTAATGCCTCTCCTCCTCTTCGACAGGAATCCCCGAAATTATTTAATCGTACCACTAACAAAATCAAATTTCATGACACAGTCGACCAACAAATCAAATTAAACATTAAATTAAAATCCAATGACGACCTGGATCTAGCTGTTAACAATCTCACAAACCTCATTCAAACTGCTGCTTGGTCTTCTACAGTCACTTCTCTCAACCCTTCTAAGACTCCTGCTATACCAGTCCACATTCGTGAAATCATTGTTGAAAAACGTAGGTCAAGGGCTCTTTACCAACGAACCCGCCTGCCTTCTCACAAGCAAAAATACAATAAACTAGCCAATCATCTAAAAAAATTGTTAGCTAAACTCAAAACAAAATCTCTTGAAAGCTTTCTAACAAATCTCTCAAATGATGCAAGTCTTTGGAAAGCAACAAAAAATGCGTGCAAAACTAAAGTCCCAAACGTCCCAATTAAAAAAAACGATGGTAGCTTTGCAATATCTGATACAGATAAAGCCGAACTGTTCAAACTCCATCTATCGGAGATTTTCCAGCCTCACCCTGATATTTTCTCTCCTAATAACATCAACTCTGTGGAAGAGTTTCTAAACTCCCCACTACCAGTAGCTCACCCTGTCAAACACTTCTCTCCGAATGAAGTTAAATATGCTATCGATAAATACCCTCTCAAAAAATCTCCCGGGTTTGACCTTATTACTGCGGAAGTTGCCAGATGCCTGCCAAAAAAAGCGATCATCCACATCACACATTTATTCAACACTGTTCTCAGACTTTCGTATTTTCCTACTCTCTGGAAATTCTCGGTTATTATTCTAGTTCCAAAGCCCAATAAACCTCCTGACTCCATCTCCTCTTACCGACCCATTAGTCTGTTACCTTTTTTCGCTAAAATCCTCGAAAGACTTTTACTTAAACGAATACTACCATGCCTAACTATAAATTCCACTCTTCCCAACTCCCAGTTTGGATTTCGTTCTACCCACTCAACAATCCACCAAGTTCATAGAGTTGTAGATGCAATTTCCTACGCATTAGAAAAAAAATTATATTGTAATTGCGTTTTTCTCGATATCTCGCAAGCTTTTGATAGGGTCTGGCACCACGGGCTCCTTTTCAAATTGAAAAAAATTTTACACCCTATTTACTACATGATTATCAAATCATATCTTACGGACAGATATTACAGTACTCGCGTCGGCGAAACCCTCTCGAGTATAGCCAAAATATCGGCAGGCGTTCCGCAAGGTGGAATTCTTTCGCCTGTGCTCTACAACATTTACGCCTCTGATCAACCAACCTCCCCTGATACGCTAGTCGCCGACTATGCCGACGATAAAGCCATAATCACAATAAATAATGACCCGGTTATTGCTTCCCACCATCTTCAAAATCACCTCTCCCTCATGGAAGAATGGTACACCAACTGGCGGTTGAAAATAAACCAGTCAAAATCCGTGCATTGTACATTCACCCTTAAAACTACTCCCTGTCCAGATGTCACCATTCATGGTATCACTATCCCAAACTCTCAAGCAGTTAAATATCTTGGACTAACTCTTGATCGTAGATTAACCTGGGCCCACCATATTAAGTCAAAACGAATAAACTTAAACTCTCGATTACGACTACTTAAAATATTTATTAACAATAACAAATTCACTAATATCAACACAAAACTGCTCATATATAAATCCTTAATAAAACCGGTGTGGACCTATGGCATCCAGCTGTGGGGTAATGCCAAGAAATCGAACCTTAACAGAATACAAACCTTCCAAAACTTAGCCCTCAGGAAACTACTTAATGCTCCACCATATGTCTCTAACTGCACTATCCACACAGACTTAAAAATGAAAACTGTCCAGGAAGAAGCCAAAACACACTATAAGCGCTTTCATAACCGTCTGTCCTCCAACTGGAATCCACTAATCCGCGATCTCGCAGTCCCGACCATTCCTGGAAATCCTCCTAGGCGTCTTAAACGCAAATGGCCACGTGACCTTCTCAGCCCCCCCATTCAAATTTAAAATATAAAATATAATATTAAATAAAAAAAAAAATAAAAAATTAATAAATAAAAATACCCATAGAGAGTGTCATTAATGGATGGCTGCTCGAATCCTGTGTTTCTTGTAAATATATATGTCTTATGTTAGTCCTAAGTTTTAGTTTTAATGTAATATATATATATGTAAATACTTCTATCACATGTACTCATTGTGCCTAAAAGGTACAGATTGTATATAACTAATAAACGTTAAAAAAAAAAAAAAAAAAATTTCAACGTACCTAGTACCTTTATTTTATTTTAAATATTCATTTTTTTTTCGACGGCATTTTTTATTAAATTAAATTTTTTTAAAATGTGACAACGTATGACATGTTATTACAAGTCTGATAATTTTTAATATTTTTAACATAGATGGTATTTTATGGTTTACAAGTTTATAAGCGTAGTTTGAGATTAACTTTCATAAAACAAGAGTAAAAAAATGTCGACATACGTCGTATCGTAATATATATGTTGACATTTTACATGGTTTACCGCGAGAACTTGACGTTTAAGTTCAATTAATAAAACCACGTGTGTTATTATGCACAAACATAATTATTATGATATAGAAGGAGTCACAATACATTTGTTCTGTATGTGAGAGCACGATGCTAATCTAACTGAGTGAGTTTTATAACTTATACATACATGCAATACCAGTATACACATAATATAAGAGCAAGTAGAAAACAGACTAATAACTAAAGATAAACTGCAATATAGCACGGTGATATAACGTGCACAGTGAAATAATTATTACTCGCTCACAATTATCTAGCGTGACGTCGCCATTTCTTAACAATATTGTAGTGTGTTAACATATTATAGTCATAAAATATATAATATAGAATTCTTAATCTAATTAATTATCCTTTTGGTTAGTTAGTTACGTCAGAATCGAGTCAGGAATTGTTTTAAATTTAGCATCAAGATATTTAAATTCAAATATACCGAATCATCATAATTATTTAATAATAATTTCAACGTTAAATATTTTACTGTTCAAAGCTCTCATAAAATATAAATAATTAATTTTATTACTATTTACCAGCATTCGATTTAAAATATATACCATGTTACTGAATAATTGGAAATTAGACAAATAATTTAAATTTAGTCATAATACGAGCATACTTAAGTAATAAGGATGTATAACAAGGTATTTTTGAATTTACAAGGGACTAAAATGATAACAAACAATTTATATTCTACTAATAATGCGCATGAAGTTTCTAACATATCGATCACACATAACATATTTTTCCTATATCTTACTTCTATTATAATGTTACACTTATTCATTAGTTGACTTTGAGTCTTAATAATACTTTCTAGATTGTGAAAAAGCGTATGACAACAAATAAACTGCATACGACTCAAATATAAAAATATAAGGCATGTTTCTTAAATAAATAATATGATTAAATATTTTCATAAAATCCTACCTTATCGATGACCAACGCTTGCTGTTCTGAGAACATTCTTTATATTCTGGAAAAATAAAACAACATTTCTATAAATAACATTTAAATACAATTTTTATCAAATTAAAAATGCAAATCATGTGACCTAATTAAGTTTTTTTCGGATAGTTAGATAACAAATAATTTTAAATTGTTCAAAATTAAAATCTTTATTTTTCCGTCATTTTATATCTATGCATCAAAAATATTTCATTACCCAATGCGAGAACTATATACTCGTGTATATATATATAAGTAATAAGTATATATAGTATTTATAATAAACATAATAGGCGCGCACAGGATTTTTTTGCAGGGTGTGTATAATAGGTTTAGTAAGAGCAGTGGTTAAAATGGAAAGGAATGCAGGGAGACAATAGTCTCCTAACTTCTAATCAAACTTTAATGTGCCACCCTTAACTTTTTTAAGGTAGACTAAAAGGACACGGGGACGCTTTACATTTAACATAAATGATAGCTAGTCCCCTTTAAATCATAGACATCATATACCTTTATCGGTATAAAGGGTAGCTACCTCACATTTTATCACGAGGGAGCAATATCATATTTTTCCATCCATAAAAAAATCGTGTGGTTTTTCCACCACAAACGTATAATAATCGAACAGATCAGTTATCATCAATAGTGATTACCTAATTTATTATATAAGATAGTTCGTTATGAATACATAATTATGTAACAATAGTAATAGTAATAACAATAACAACTATTATATAAGTGTGTTTGTGCGAAATAGGAATAAGTGAAAGTTCACATCGATCCAACACTGCGTAGACGACACGGCCAATGAGAAAGCAAAGCTGCTCGCGCCACCCGACCAATGACAGCCGAGCTGCGCGTGCAATCCGACTAATACCGATCGAGTGGGCTGACGATACACAGAATGTGCAGACGATCAGTCTAGTGTCGATAGAGGTTCAGAAAGTTCTCCTCGGTTTTTTATTTTTATCCGTAATTAAATTACGACTAATTAAATTTTTAATCGTAACTTTTGTATCTGTTACTGTTAACTTTATTTCACAAGCCAATACGAACACCGAACCTCAACAGAAACCCACCGACAGGCCGTAAGTAGTACCGATTATATTTATTTACTGTCTATAGATACGTATAAAAATCGAACAGATCAAATAGTAGGCACTTTATTATAATGAATAATGATATAACATTAATATTTTTAACGTTTGAATTATTAAATTTTTTAATTTACCGCAAAAATAAAAATTGAAAGTAGGCGGAATTGTTCGCGGGTGTGAAGCCCTGCACACCCCGTGCGCACCCATAGGTTATAAACGTTATCTACCGAGCTCTATAGAAAAATCGATAAGTACCTATAAATATTATAAAAAAAAAACAATACGATTAATATCGAGGAGTTTATTATATTCAAAACGGCAACAATTTTTAAATTTTACTTGATCTAATCGGATCGGAAAATAGTTTCCATAAAAATAAATTACATTACGATTATATTATGTTATCGACTGACAGATATAAATATTGGCATTACCGTGACCATTTTAGCGATAATAATATCATACGACGTACTATTTAGATTAGGTTTAAAACACAAGTAGTAGATAATAGATATACAACAGTTTTTGTCCGTGAATACCACCGCGGATAATATTTATTATCGTTATGAATGATTCCGCAGGATTATATCGTACGACGAGCGTGCGCGTAGTTATCACAGTAATTTATTTTATTTTCATTTTTTGTTCCTCGGTCGGTTTAGTTGTCGAGAGATTATATTCCGGTCGTTCCGGCGGCGGCGCAATATATATATCATATAAATTATTATTATTATTTTATTTCGGCGGTAGCGGGGAATCGTTGGGCTCTGCTGGTCGAGGTATGAAGTATCGAACTCTTTTCCCTTGGTCTGGGCGGGACGTGTAGCCTTGTATATATCTAGTCTCGTGTATACGGTGTACGTGTGTGGAATCACGAAAACCGTATTTGTCCCCCGTACGGCTGTGGCGACGGCGACGGTCCACGGACAGACCGTTGTTTACAGCATCAATTATAAATTACCGGACCGAAACAAATGTGACCTGACAATTCGTTTAAACCCGTATACACACTATAGGTATATACACACACACACGTACACGTGTACCTACAAATGTACTATACACTATCATTGCTCCCGCCGCTATATATTATACGGCCCACGCATCTGCGTACACGCCCCATCGCGCTTACAGTAATTTTTGTATTCAAATTTTCCGCTTGAAAAAAAAATAATCCCAATCGAATTGGAAAGTGATAAAAATTGGCAATTGCTGCGGCAAGTTCCGCTTACGTACTCGTATTTTATAGGTATAGTGACATAGTGTGACATATATCCATTTATATATACAGTTCGTACTTGTAACAACATCAGGTGAGAGAGAAAGTTTTAATTTAATTCGAAAATTATATGGAAATACTCGTTCAACAATAATACTACACGTCGCGTTGTTACAAATTCAGTTTCAGTATGTTTAATACATAAACTAAAATATAATTACAGACCCATTGCGAAAATAAATCATTTAATATTTAGAGAGATACTTGTTTTTAAATATTATTTCTTCACCTTCATAAAATTATCTAATATGAGAGGGGGGAATACTTTATGCCCCTATACCTTTCAAAGCGCTAGATTTGATTTTTAATATTCAGAATTTTACTATTTATAGGTATATTTATATACTTTATTTGATGATAATTATTATTCGTTTTTAAACCGTTATTAATACAATTAAAACTTCATTCTTTATCCGAAATATGGCCATAAATTGTGGTGTACAAATGTTTGAATGCGTCTTATTTTAGAATTAATTTTTTTAATATTATTAAAATTTATTTTAACCGATTTTTTATTAGTGAATTAAAATATCATGTAGGTAATTGAGATTATATGGAAAAATTAATTTTAATACCTACTTTAATTATTATTTAAATTAATTTAATTTTGTTTTAATAAATGCCGTTTAACCATTAATTGAGATAATATTATAATAAAGTCAAAAATTAACAGTGAATAATAATGATCCGTAAAATATAAAAACGATAGCGGCAGACGATTAGCGGCGGAAACGAGACGGTCGCGGCGACGTCGATTACCGTCGATAACGATCATCTTTATGATGAAATAAAACAAAAATATAATCGATGTCTCGTACCGCGACGATAACCCGCGCTAGCATTTCAATTCCCCCCTGCACACCGCATTCGGAATAATGAGACGAACGTCACGATTTATTTTCATACTGTAATTGGGTGTTTAACTGGAATTGTGCGTGACGCACGGCTCGCTCACGCGCACGCCCCGCAACTAGTCTATTTCAAGAATACTTATAAAACTTATACAAGTAAATAATAATTCAAATCTAATTTTAAAATGTTGGTATGACAAAAGTTTTTTTAAAATATATATATTATATACATAATTTATATAATATAATTTATACGCATTACACGACGTCCTACGCTTAGTTTACGCGACTTTTCGCTAACGTAGCGCTAATAACGCTGCCGAACGGTGAAAAATGTACACGAGACGTGCAGTTACTTACGGCACGCGTCCGCTATTTTTCTTTACTCCGCCGGCGTTTGAACGCCCGCTGCCGTCCATTCGCGTTAACACTCTCACTGCGTACGATTCCGCGTCACGCGACGGCGGCGCACAATCGATCGATCGGAAAAAACACATTGGCACTGACGATTTTTATTAAACGACCGACCGACCACCCGACGGGAAACACTCGCGACACACGGCACGACGATAACGCGGCGACGGCGACGGGAAACGAAAGACCAACAATGGCTGCCCGTAACGGTTTCGGGCGCGGCCGTGCGACGTGACGACGGGGCCGGAGCGCTCCGGGTAACGGCGTCGCATACCCGGGTAACGTACGCTTTGCCTATACCGAAACCGAGGTTAGGGCGCGAACGCCGAACGGAGCAACGGCCGCACCGCGATCGTCAGTGACAGCCGGCCAACTGATCGCGTCTGTCCACACACTATGTACCCCGCGCGACCGTTACATTTCTTTTCTCTTCCATGACGCTCCGGTGCGTCTCGCGACGCCGCGCCGCGGACGCAAAAGTGACAACACGTCGCGACGGAAATTCCAATTGGAAACGAAATGTAAAAACAAAAAAAAAAACCACAATATTTATCTAATCGTGCTGTCGGTACTTTTCGTCTATATATAGTCGGCGGTCGACGTGGGGGTGACGCGGGGTCATGGCGTCCGTCTATTCTTGGTATAATCTACATTTTTCATGCAAAACAATACTTTCCCGTTGTAAATACAGTGGCGAGACGTGAGTATTTAGGTCGGGGAAACGTTGAAAAAACGTCACTTCCCCGGATATTTTATTTTTTTAATTCGAATTTGTTTTCAAAAGAGTAGTTTCCAATTCCATCGTTTAAAATCTCAATTATTAAATCGCCCGTCATTACCAACGACAAAGTTTTCATTTCGAGATGATAATATTATAATAAAGACAAAAATTAACAGTAGATAATAAAACGTAAAAATGTAAAAACGATGGCGGCGGAAACGAAACGGCGAAGTCGATTACCATCGTTAACCTTTATGATAAAAATAAAACAAAAATATGAACGATGAGAGACATGTCTCATACCGCGACGATGACCCCCGTTAGCTTTTCAATTCCCTCTACACATCGCATTCGGAAAAATGAGACCAACGCCTCATATTTATTTTTATACTTAATTTGGGTGATAACTGGAATTGGCCGTCGCGCGCGCATATACAATTAACAATGTAAAATAAATACATAATTAAATGATTAAGTGTTAGATTTATTGATGCTGATAAGTTAATATATTTATAATTAGCTGTTTCAAAATTTTAAGATTATCATACTAAACTTCCCACATGTGCTTTAGATAATATTAAAAAAACTTATTCTAAATTTCTAATATGTTTCCTGATATGAACAAATTACCAATGAACCATATTATTATTATAATAATAAACCTTACCTCAAATGTTTGTGGCGGCGTCACAATACAATAATGAACGAACGGGACCTATTGTTTTTGGCGATCGCGTTTTCTCCCAAAGAAATGTAATATTTTATTTACACAGTTATGTACGCACAAATCGAAACGTTGGAAAATGTTGCGCGCGAAACGTTATCGACGAACAATAGTGTTATATTTTGCCGTGGTTGTGACTCGCGAAACACGAAAAAAAAAAAAAATGGCGGACAAACTCACAAAGCGTTTTGGCGAACGACCGAGACGAAAAATATACCAAACACCGAATATCGATAGTACAAACGGCGGCGATCGCACCGACCACGGCGAATACGATACGAAACGACGACGACGTCAAAAAACGCACACTCGAAGCCATTACCGGCTTGGATTAGACGTCGTCCGAGCCTCGACGGAATCGTTGAAACTCCGAAGGCGACGGCCATTACACTCGCGTAATGGATCGCGCACCGGACGCGACGGCGGCGGCGATACGATAGGAAAAATACGGAAAATAACGATGGTACGGTAGTATTTTAGCGACGAAATAATTTGGTTGCGCCCACGCGACCGCCGTGAGACGTGCGATTATTCGTCGATAAATACTATTACCATCGCCGCGAGAGGAAATTGTTGAAACCATGAAACGAGACAATGGCGGTCGGCATACAATTCTCGAAACACGGACCCGCACGGAGCACCCCAACACATACTCGCGAACCGACGAAGACTGACACGAAAGGGAAAACCGGAAAACCAGTAGCCCCGCGTCGGCCGAAACGGTTGAAAAAACGAACAGCCAATGAAAATTATTCACGAATTCATGGAATGCGAATTTTTTTGTAACGGTCGTTTTTTCAAACGAACTCAGGACGGACGACCGCGACCGCGGTATCCAGAGTTCTGTCCGAAGCGCCGCGACCACGTCGTCGTCGTCGTCCCGTCACGGCGGCCACGCGACCACACGGCCACGGCGGCGGAATATTCACACTGCAACGCGCGCCGCGCGTCGTTATTATTTTATTTCGTCTACGATGTATACGTAACAGACGGATAATACAATATGGTAAATATCATGATAATAATGTTTCAATAATAGGAGAAAAGAATAGTGATTATTCAGTGTAATATACTAATAATTTCAATAATCATGTACTATAAATAATAATAATAATATGTTGCCTCGTTGGCAGAACCGAAACATAAATAAGTTGGCTGTTTGAACTCGTAATATATACAAATGAATCATATTATTATTATAATAATAAACTGTACCTCAAATATTGGTCAGTTTGTGGCGCCATCGCAATACAATAATGAACGAATGTGATGCACCCATATTGTGGCTGGCCCGCTTCAAGCGATCGCGAATTCTTTACACGCACAAATCGAAACGAAACGAAAAAAAAAGTGTTATATTTTTACCATCCGAGCCATGGCCGTGACTCGCGAAACGCCAAAAATAAAATGGCGGACGGTAGAATGTACAAACTGTTTCGGTGAACGGCGCACGGCGAACGCGACCGAGACGGAAAATACGCTAAACGCCGAATATCGATAGTACAAATGGCGGCGATCGCACTGACCACGGCGAATACGATACGAAACGACGGCGACGTCAAAAAACGCACACTCGAAGCCTTTACCGGCTTGGATTTGACGTCGTCCGAGCCTCGACGGAATCGTTGAAAATCCGAAGGCTACGGCCATTACACTCGCGTAATGGATCGCGCACCGGACGCGGCGGCGGCAGCGGCGGCGCGGCGATACGATAGGAAAAATACGGAATGTCGACGGTACGGTAGTATTTAAGCGACGAAATAATTTGGTTGCGCCCACGCGACCGCCGTGAGACGTGCGATTATTCGTCTATAAATACTATTACCATCGCCGCGAAACGAAATTTTGAAACCGAGAAACGAGACAATGGCGGTCGGCATAAAATTCTCGAAACACGAACACGTTCGGACATACGCGCGAACCCACGAAGACTAAAGGGACAACGGAGAGGAAATCCCCGCGTCGTCGTCGGCCGTTAAAACGGTTGAAACGAACAAGCCAATGAGAATTATTTACGAATTCATGGAAAGTATTTTGTTTTTTTAACGGTCGTTTTTTTAAACGACCTCCGACCACGTCGTCGTCGTCGTCCCGTCACGGCGGCCACGCGACCACACGGCCACGGCGGCGGAACATTCACGTGCCGCGCGTCGCGTTTAATACTCGTATTTCAATCGGAAACGGAAAATTCACGTGCCGCGCCGTTCGCGTGATTCGCGCCGCCCGCAGTGCAGTGATAACTCGTCGTTATCGGCGTTTTTATAGGTTTTCGAATAAAACAAGCTCACCCCGAAATCATCGCCCCTAATGCCTTCCCGAATTGCCACGTCTGAATACTGATTTATGCCTCTGCGGCTCTGCTATATAAAACGAAACTATTGACCAAATTTAATAACACAAATCTCCGGTGGCTCCGGATTTTTTCCATTTTTACCCCTTTAACACCCTTAGGGTTAATTTTCTTATTTTTTTTTTCAGTAAGATCCTTCTCCTGACAATAACAAACACAACAGAAAAAAATCGGTCCAACCGTTTACGCGTGATGAGGATACCTGCAGGTAAATAGGAATTCGTTTTTAAATAATATTATTTTTACCGATTTCAACCTTTTAAAAGCAAAATTTTGAAAATCCGGTCACGTGGTGACACTCAGAATGGTATTTGGAACAACTCTGTGAGAAAAAAAATTGGAAAAAAGTTAAAATAGTGTCGTCACAAAATGGTAACATAAAAAAGGCCTGTTCTTTTATATAAAAAGGATAACAATACAATTATAATATACAATACGAATATCTATTTATATTAGCGTATTTCGTAAAATTATTTAATTTTTTTTTAATTTTAATTTTCCCAATGATTTTTTACAGTTAATTTTTCAATACAGCATGACGTATATTTATGTTTTTTTTTTTCGTATTAATATGAAACGTGTATTTTTAGTATTTTTAAAATGCATCCATCCACTACTTCGACCTCTGTGTATATTATGTATAAAATATATACTATGTATATATATGCTATGTACACACACATACGCGCGCGCATGAATAAATAGGTTTTTTCTTTATTTCACGTTTATACATTATAATTGGAACATTATACGCAGTAAGTACGCTATATTTTATTAATATTATCATGAAGGTTGATTTGAAATTCTGAGAATTCGGATACTGAAAGCGTGCGTGTTTGTAAAGAATATGCGTGTGTAAGTAGTATATTAAATAAATATAGAAATATTTTTATCAAGTAGTTATATAATTATGCGTCTGAGGTCATTTTTATATGTGCAGCTGTACAAGAAGTCTGAACACACATACCTAAAATCTATTATAACACCACGTGTGTTTGAACTCTGGAAAGTAGGGACTTTAGGGTTTGAGCGATGATTTAATGGTTTTATCTAATGATTAAAATGTACGAATGTTGATTAGTGATTACACAACAATGTCTGAAGGCCGATTCACCGATTTTTCTAGCTACTACTATTTATAGCTACTTTTCACAAATAAAAATAGTTTTTCTAAAACAATATATAGTACATGGGTTTCAAATATACAAATTACAAATTCACCCGTATCGCATACTTTTTTTTTCATATAGTAATGGTTTCACGAACTTTTACGTACGATTATATAATATTTTATTTTTCTAGCGTATTATATAATGATATATTATTTCTATTATTAACATTATTGTTTTTTTTTTTTTTTTGTCGACGATAGCTCGTGAAATCGTTTTTCGCGTAAAACGGCGACACACTCGGCTAGACAATATTGGCGCCTTAGAATTTCCGGACGAAACGATGAAAACTTTGATCGGTGAATGAGAAAAAAAATATATAACACGTATATATCGTACATACACACATATATATATATACACATGTATATACACAAGAGAGCATCAGAATTACCGCTGACGTCCGGATGCGTTTTTTGATTGCGATCAAACCGTTTTTTTTTCCCCCTCCTTTCGTCAAAGGCTATCGGCGCGCGTTTTCGTATTATACACAATACACTGCAATATAAAAGGTCCCATTGTGTAATGCTGCGCGCGTTTCTTTCTCGTTCTATCTCACACACACGCACGCGCGCGCCCACAAACGCGCACACATGCCCTCCCCTGCCACGCCGCTCCTACCCTTACCCCGTCCGCGTCTTTCGCCCTCACTCTATATATTTATTTTTTTTCTCTCTCTCCTCCTCCGCTACGGACTCGGCCAGATAAAGGGGCGGATGATAATTTTCAATCCATGGCTGCATTAAATTGTCCTCTTGGCTGGATACGGTTTACGTACCGTGTGCGTTTATATATATATATATATGTGTGTGTATATATATATGTATATATCTTCACAGTGTGGGCAGGATTAGGGTAGTGGAGGGGGCATAATGGGTAGAGCAAGTGTTATATTGTCGGACGGCTATCTGCAGCTGACACGCAACCCGCCGACCACCCTGTGCTTCCTGTACTACTCGTCTTCCTCCGCAGCCGGCGGCGGTGACGGTGTGCGGGTAACGGTTGTCGTGACGCGGAAAAGTCGTAAATTTAAAGGATCCCCGGCACGACAATTGGTTCGCAGATCGTTATTCTGTGTGGGCCACGTTTGCCTTTCCTCGTCGCCGTCGTCGTCGTTGTTTATTTTATTTTTTTTTTCTCACAACCAATCTTATATAAAGTTACACTTATCATACTTTGTGGCTTTACAACGGGCTCTTTTTTTCTTTTTAAATATTTAAACACGCGTTCGTGCACACACTACGACGACGACGACTGCGATGCTTCCCTTTATTCTCGTTTTCCATACGTCGTGTAATTTATCGTATAGCTGCTGGTATACACGTACAAAAGAATTTTGTTTATTTTTTTAACCTTTATACACTCAAAGGATTTATATTACATAAAAACACACACACACACACAAACATCCTATTCTTTAAAAACAAAACAAAATCATCTCTCTGTTTTGCTTTAAATGACGATTTCAGATGAAATTAAACCCCGATGTTGTTACAGCAGTTGTTAGTATGGATTTTAATTTTAAATACAGATACACGTGAAAAAGTATTTGAAATACGATTCGAATACACTATAACTTATTAGTATTAAAAAAGGAATGATTAACATCTGGTTAGAAGTAAGGTTTATTTTTATTTTAATAGATAACATTGACAAAGGTCGTGTCCATTAATGCGGAGGATTTTTTCTCACGGTCCTCCTGTTTTTTTGGCCGATCGCAGGACATCGATTCGGCATCGGCTTCTGTACAGCAGGACGGGGTTCAGACTTTCTATTCGTCACATATCCCAAATCTTTCAGACGCCCGTCCTGTTTTGCCGGTAGTATTTTACAACTGTCGCCGTTTGACACGTTTTTTTCGTCTAATAATATTTTAATTAAACTTTCGTTTACTTCTTTTATCATTTTCCTCGTGTGATTATTATTATTGTCTTCAAATGAATTTAATTGATTCAATTCAATCAAACTGGGGATCGATTCGTCTGCAATAAAATTTATATTTTAGTAAATATCGTATTAGATTTTGATCAGTTTATTATAGATGTCGAATTAATAGATTCACCTTTTATCGGCGCAGCAACAGGTTGAATTTTCTTTTCGCCTATCGCGACTCCGGTAACAGTCGGTCTGTGTTTCGCGACCGTTTTGATTGTCGGTGCCGAAGGTTTTCCAATCGAACCAGACGGTATGTTCTCGGCAGTGGCCGTTCGCTTAACCGTCGTGGCTTTCCTGCCGGCCGATTTTCTCGGCACGTCCGTCGCGGTCGGTTCTTTTGTTACCGCTCCGGTAACGGTCCTGAAAGATTCGTCGTCGTCGACGACGCGATCGGCAAATTTCATTACGGTCCTCAGTATAGAATATCGTCGCTTCGTCGATGGCATTTTGACCATCACGGTCGAATGGACGAAATTCCTGCTTCCCGCTCGTCCGGCCCGCGTTAGCCGTCCGACGGCGACCACGGTGTATCTCGTCGGCCGGGTTTGTATGGTGAACACCGAATCGACCGCGAAGGCGTAACGGTCGAATCCCATTCGCGCTACGGATCGTTTGATTCGGTCCAGGCCGAACGCTTCGTCCGGTCGCCCGCCGCCGGCCTGCAATTGCACGTGTCTTGACTTCTCGTCGTAAAACCTATCCATCGCCCAAGCTCCGGGTTTGCCTTGGATGGTTTTGTAGTACTGCGTGACGAAAACCTGGCCGATCGATTGAATTGCGGAATTCATGGCGGATTTGTCCGATGTTTTCACTGTTTCTTTGCGATCCATTTTTAATTAATAATATATATTTATATGTATATATTAATTCGATAAATAAGTGTCTTCGACAAGTCAAAAATCGAAAATAGATAGAAATATATTTCACTTTTCTTAACTTTCTTTACTACAGTCGCGACTCGTAATTATAAAGACGGGCTATCATAAAGTTAAACTCGAAATGTCATAAAGATATCCGATTTCGGTCCCTTTTATAGTAGATTTTTCGCTTTTGCATAGTTACCTACCACCAAACATAAACACCAAATTGTGTTATATTAAAAGTTTGTTTGTAAATATAAATTTGATATAATATTCTTTTCAATATATCGATTATACTATACGTTTTATAATGTCCCTGGAATGTCGATTGATTTGATTGATTTGAACGCCGAATTCATATGCGTCATCACTTTTATACAACGCATAAATACATTATATATTTATATGCTATTATTTATTTCTAATAAATTTTAAAATCTTAATAATATAATATTGAATAGACGATACAACTTAATTATTCAAAAGTTATATGTGTTTTGAACCAACAGTTAAACGATATTTAAACGTGTTGTTTAGTTATAAATTATTCACTTTCGCCTGCATTATTTTCACTCGATAAGTATTTAGGAACAACTAAAATAAGTGCTACTAAACAGTACACACAAATATTTGAGTAATTTTATTTTATAATTATTTACATTAATATGAGAAAAAAATTTATTTTTCGAGCTTTTAAAGCGAGTTTAAATTTCCCAAACACCTATAGGAGGTGCGTACGATCTAAACTATTTTATAATTTTATAGTTTATAGAAATCACTGCCTTTATTTTTCTCTTATCCTGTTTCAGAATCTATCAGTAAGGATATATTTAACATAACTCGCCTACTAAACACAAAAATCAAAGGACAAGAACCATAATATAATATACGCCACGAAATTCCTCGATACCAAAAGTGCCAGTCGTACGGCCACACAAAAGGCAACTGGCTGTTTATACTCTCTTTGCCGCGTTAGATGCAGCAGGGCCCGTACCACCACAGCTTGCCACTAAATCTCCCGACTTACCCGCAAAATGTGCTCTCTGCGACGGCAATCATCCAGCAAATTACAAAGGTTGTGGTATATACAAAGACCTTCGGAAACGTCGCCGCCTACCATACAACTCAAGACATAACAATCAACAGCAACAACCGCCACAATCAATTAATTAGAAAACGTAACCCATCAACCAGCCACCTTCGCATCCAATGATGCCAAAGTCAGAGACGCGACCGAATCATTCACACGTAGAAGAAACAGCTGTCACGGGTAACGTAGTCACACGTTACGTACCGCCGCCGCCGCCTCCGCCAAACTCCTCTAACACCCAACACAAATGCACTTATCTCTCTCTCTCCCGTCGCAACAGTGAGTAACAAAAACTACTATCCTTAAATGAACACTTTCGCCTCATCAATACCCCGTTAAACTTTCGATCACGTTCAATTATCAACTTAACTTATAGTTTATAAACTTTTCGTCAAACCGATTTGGACTAATCCAATAATAAGACTATAAAAATCTCGAATATTAATCGAATTCAAATTTTGTATGTAAAAGACACTTGCATCGACAAATATACCTGGTAACTCTAAAAAAAAACAACAAAAAAACTAAATGACCTCCTAGTAGTATTATCAACTGTTTATACTTTATAGTATACATTGTTATAATATTTTCCCTTCTCTTAACTAATAGTAATTACTAAACTCAAGTAGGAGTTTCTCTATAACGAAAATATTCTTCTTTCGGTTAACCGTGTTCTTTTTTTCACTCTTATCATTATTTCATTCACTTACTGTTCGTTATTTATGTAACATTGTGTAATAAAAAATAAAATTAAAAAAGAAAACATATTTATGACGAGTTTTAGGATTATTGCATAATAGTTTTCAGCGTTTTAAAATTATATTGGCAAACATTGAACATGTATTTTTGTTAGTTCTTTATTTTAATATATGTTTACGTAACTACTTTTTTGTATAAATCCTTAAAACACAGTCACTTCGAACACTGAGTTTAGATTTTCCTCGATGTAATTTTTAAATCACAATAATATTAATTTATACGCGTCATTTAAACGCGAATTTTCAATTTAAATTAAACGAATTTTTTTGACAAAAAAAAAATTAAAAAAAATAGTATAAAAAGCGTTAAGCACCGACTTAAATAATTTATAAACAATACGTTTGTTTTAAAAGTTTTTGTACACATACGTTCTCGTCAAAGAAAGGACGTGACGATGTCGGTCGATTGGACTTTTAAAATGTTCGTTTGAAAATTATTTTAAATATTCAACTTCAAAGAAAGTCATATAAATTTATATATATATATTTATTATATATTAAGTTTTCGTCGACACGTTTTTCGTTCGTTTGCCATTTTAATCATTTTTTTTTTTTTACGATCGTGGTGTATAGGTGCAACGATGTCTGGCGGACTTAAAGGGCGCGCGTTCTGAGAAACGTTGATCATATTATATTATACTCGTATACATATATATATCGCTATCCTCGGAAAGAGCAAAGGTTTCAAACGCGCGGGCTTAAAATCTTCTACCTATAAAATATGAATACAGTTACGTGACCGGGTTACGAGATGGAATTAAAGGCCATTTAGACTACACATTGTTATGTGCAGACAGTGCATACAATTCTCACTTTTTAATACTTTTTGGCCAACGCGGAAAACGTTACGTTTGAAATTTCCAAATAAATATAACCCCGACTCATCTGCGGTATGTTTTCGACTTGAATTAAATTCAAGGGATTTTTTTTTTTTTATTATTATTATTTTTTCCAAAGGTCGTTCTGCGTTTGGGTATTTTTCCGATAAGAATTTCGTTTCGACCCTAATATTTCCGGTCCATCGTTCGTATAATATCCGCGCAGGTACGCTCCTGTGTTGGCGAGCACACGCACTCAATTGTGCAGTGAAATTATACGGCACATGTATATATACGTATATTCAAATTCAAATCAATTTCTCGGTCCCGAATATCGAGGACAACACAAAATGCCAGAGCGAAAAAAATCCTTCGGCTGATTTATGGTCGACTTAAACGGACGGAAAACTTTGATGAACATTTTCTTCTCCATTAAAACGAAACGGTTTTTTTTTTGTACGTTCTCTCTCTCTCTCTCTCTCTCTCTCTTTTCAAAGCCTGGTTCTCGAATCGTTGCACACTGGTCCATTTTCTCCATATTACTCACCACTATCGTCTCCCTTTAGAGACTTAATGCTTTTTTAAAATGGGTCAAAAAAAATGAAAAATAAAATAAAATAGAGCGGAGTTGCCTTGTCATAAAAATTACATTAAGGAATGTTGTTCGTAAGACGACTTGACTGAAATCAAAGCGCGGCGTTTAGATGAAATTAGAATCATAATTTATTTCGACTCGCCGTCTTTATCGATGATAAATGGACAATAACTCATGGAATTTGTATTAAAAACAATTTAAACCGAGATGCTCGTTTTGGCGTCACAGTGGCACGGGGATATTCGTCTATAAATAATAAATATACTTGTGCGGTGATTTACACAATGATTTACAATCGTTCGATACGAGCTATGATTTGTTTTTTTTTTCTCTTAATTTGTGTCAAAGTATTCGCTACTTATACTTACAACACACTAAAAAAAAAAAAAAAAAAACGTGTAAACTTTTTTGCAATACAAATTGATTTTCAGCACAAAAAAACGCCGCCGACCTCCTCTCGTAGAACCGCCGGAATGTTTCAAACTCGTCACACAATTATTATTGCAGAATAGTTTTTCAAACACAATAAAACCACCAGTGTTGTTGTGAAGTAACTGCTACACAGAGGTCGTCGTCGTCGTCGTCGTCCGTAAGGGGTAAGTACACACATGATGTGTTGTTCTAAAAATGATAGGTGGGAAAAAAATAAAAACGTCGTTACAAGTTAGTTTCGACGTTTGGACAGGATTACGGGAATTTCGGGAAAATGACTGAACGGCCGTTATGATTAATGTATATAAATCCCGAGCGAGACACAGTTTTAATCTGTTTAAGCGCTGTCACTATTTATGTCTTTGGCCGATAAAATATTGCGCGCATACGGCTGACACATGCGTCGGACCCGCGTTTATAATAATATACTGATTGCGGACCATTACGCCGCCGTAATTCGAGTAAGACATTCAAAAACGTATAATATATAATATATATATTTTTATAACGAAATTAAACCGTGTGCCGTTTTTTTTTTTAATTCGCGAAACGAAAAATAATACGACTTAAAAACATTAATAATCCTTTGAAATAAATGCAACTTTGTAGTTTGCCCAAGTGTTTCACGTGCTATCTGGCTATCATACCGAGAATTAACGTCGATTTAATTACGCTTATCAAAACAAACACTCGGATAAGGGACAGTAAAAACATTCACAATCGAGTACAAAGTAAAAAAACAAGTCCGTTCGGTATTTTCAGAGGTATGGAGGGGGGTAATGATACTGTTTTAACTCTTCGTGGTCGTTTATCGTCGTTGAAATTGTTTACAATGAAATGCGAATAAAAAATATATTTCGATTCTTTACAATAATTATTACAACCCCGCGTCTGACGGACTCGAATTGATCAGAAGTCGTTTGTGTAATTGTTTTCCAAACACGGCATTATATTTATTACAAATGCGTCGAAAACTTTACGACGTGTTTGAAAAAAAAATTGATACGTAAACGAAATCGACATTTCTTTTTTTCTAATAGCCAACGGATAAAAGGATAAAAAAAAAAGTTGAATATTTAAAGTTTTCAGGATAGTAATAATAATAACACTCGGATATAGTGGTTTTATGAGTTTCCGTGGAATCCATATTCTACGTGCGATCGTAACGTGACGACTCATCATCCTCTCACAATCCCACGTGCAGGTTTTACGCAGAATACGCCTTAAGTAGCATTTCGTGTTTGAATCTCATTTTCATACAAAGTTTAACTTTTGATATTTCCCATAATAATCCGATAACAGTAAAAATGTCATCTGTGTGTTTACGACAAACCACTCGACAAATTTATTCAAATCATAACTTTGTAAAAAGTTTTTTTTCTCAGTTTCAAAAGTATTATTGACTTTTAAGTGTGACGTATAATATATATTATATACCTAACGAAAGAAAAGTTTTTAAAAACTTAACTGTCGTAATAATAGCGATGTCTACGCGAACGTCGTGGTTTTATTTTTATTTTTTTGTGCCCATATAATAATCTATCAGAATTTTTGAACCTTCTCGATTGATAATCGACCATAGGAGATATGAGTTAAAATCATAGTCGTTTTCGTATTATTATCTCGTTTTTCGTCACCGTGTTGATGATTTGAAAATTAAATCGATGACGATCGGTAACTATAACTAATAATAAACCATAATTCTGAGGGCCGCGCGTCGATAATATACTCGCATTAGTTTTGGTTTTTTTTTTTTAAATTTTCCCTTAAACCGTCTGGAGTCGTGCGAGAGTTCAATAAATCTCCCCCGGGATACAATCTGTGCGCCCGGCTTTCGATCGATTGGCGCGCGTCTGTATTATATGAAACTTTCGAAGCTTTATTATTATTTCAAAAGAGATGAAAATAATAAAATAAAACACGCACTGTTGTAAAACTGAAAACTCTCTCGTCTCACTCTAAAGAGAAAAAAACGTTATAGTATATATATATATATATATACATGCATAATAACACACTTATAAATCGTATATATATATGTGTGTGTGCATATATATATATTATCATATGAATATAATATATAACCGCGGTATCTGTTACCGCGCCGCCGCCGCCTACATTGCACAGATGTTTTCACAAATCGTCTCAGTTCGCAAAACGACTGCGATATTCGCGTAGCAATTTCGCGTTAGCGGCACGAGAAGCGTCTCCTCCACCGCGCTGCTGCAGTTTCTCGAGTGGTTTAGCGTGGTTTATATAAATGCCACCGCATCAAAAGTTGAACGCAAACAAACTGATTAATGTGACGTCATTAAGGAACTGGCAGGGGGATAATTCGACGGGAAAAATCCCGGGCCAACAGATGATTTATTCCCGCAGGCTCCTTCGCGAGTGTGTGCGTGTACTATACATTTTTAGCCCACTTCCCCGTCGCCGTCCCCGCGAATCCAACGACAAACCCCTACATTAGCGGGTGTTTAGCATTCGTCTCATTAGAGTCCTGCACCGCGCCACCCCGGTCCTTGGTGCCGCACACTGTTCCTGACCGCCTTAAACCGGGGAGTGTCTTGTAAATGATTGCCTCCCACCCTTTTTTGGATAATCTGGCCATTTGTCCGCCGCCGCCGCGAGAACCGCCGGCAGAGCCTCTCCTACGCGGGAGAACGGCGCGGGCGGCGGGATCGCACGCAATAATCCACCGAAACGGTCGCCTCCCTCGTGCCCGCCGCCACCGTCTCCCGGAAAAGCTTCCGACCGGCGACGGTGCCCATCTTTATCAAGAGTGAAATAAAAAAAAAAAATAAAAACAAATTCGCTCTAGGTTGGCAAAACGGTCGATTTAACTTGATCCGTCGTCGTCGTCGTCGTCCCCTTTTCTGTATTAATATAATCGTTTGTGCTGCCGTCGTCGCGGCGTGCCGAACCGGGAGATTACCGACGAAGGGTATTTTGTTTCATTCGCATTATTATTATTTTTTTATTTTTTTTTTTTGAGAAACAAACGTTCGCATAAAACACGACACCGTCACGGCGGGAGAGATCAATTTTACTAATGATATTCGCATCGTGTTCTTTTCGCTCGTCGTTTGTTCCACACGCGCGCGCGCGCGCGCGCGCTCGCACATTCGTCCTTTAATTATTTATTCATACGCCCGTTGTAGTAGTGTATCGCGAGCTCGGGGTAAAGTGTGCCGTCGCCGCGGCGGCGTGGTGTACAAGCGAAGGAAACTGGATATCTCTGTTTCGCGGCGAAACGGGGGAGAGGGCGGAGAACGAAACTGCCGTTGTAAAGATAACATCCAGATGCAAACTTAAAACCACATACGTACGCGCGATATTGCTACACGCCGTCTCTCGCGCGCACAACCACCGACCATAGTTGTAGTACATGACGCGTAAACATAAAAAAAATAAATAAAATAATAACAACAACTAAAACTTTTCCCCGAGTAGATAAACAACAACGCGGCGGCGGCGGCGTCTTTTCGTGTCGGATGAAAGTTGTTACGCCACTCGCGCGCGACGACGGGGGTTTAATGAAATAATAAGGGGTTATTGAAAAAATATTTTTCATCAAAACTTTATTGAGAGCCGGTCGTCAGAGGGGATCCTGCTCCGGGTCGGGGACGACAATACTCGGCGCGCGGGATAAGGACGTCGTCGTCGCGAAGAAATATTATAAAACGGACGAACGACTATTGCATGCGAAAACAACTCGGTTGCCGGACACGGCGAGCGAGCGAACGAGCGCTGTGCTCGAAGACGTAACGATAACGCGTACAGGGTGGCGATACGCCGACGGTAACATCTCGGTAGATAGTATATTATTATTGTTATTATTTTTTGTTTCAGTCACTTGGAAAATTTACTTTTATCATTTCTGCAATGAAATCGCGTCGTAATGGCCGCACTTCGGGAACAAGTCGCCGAGGAAATGCCAAAATGTCGCGACGAAAAGCGTTCGGATTCGTAACTATAGCAAAAACGCGAGTTCGTGGCAGACGGTAAGCTGATAAAATATTATCTACGATAAACCATCTTATACCGTATCGCAGTAATCGACAGAGTCGTCATCCGATTTATATACCGATTCATTACGTCGACCGATACGACTATCAAACAAACTTAGTAAATTATCCTGTAAACTTATATCAGTTGACGCGACCTCATACTATTTTAAACCGTATTGTTATTAGAAAAAGAAATATTTCCGTCGGGCCACCCTGTACGTTATATGACGAGAGATTGGAAAGACGTTACACACCTCAGGTAACGCGGTTATCACGTCTCGGGCGTGTGGCATAAAAGAAATGACCCCGAGTATAAATATTTATATACATTTATCTACCGTATACATACACGTATTATATTATGTGCACTGTATATAACTTCACTTTGCCGCCGCCACTATGTCTCTCCATAAATACGTTATTACCGATATCGCATAAACAGACGCACCCGACGACGGCGACGACACGGTTAGGTTATAATACGGTTTCGGTATTTTCTCGTGTGCTGAATACCATATTTATGTAATTTTTTTTCTCTTTTTTCTTATTTTTGCATACAATTTTTTCTCCGCCCGTATAATATAATAAATGCGCGGATACAAACGAAAAGAAATCCAATAGTCGCGGAACATGCGGAGCGCCGCCGTCGTCGTGACGTTTTCGGGGAACCGGGTGCAAAATATACGTGCGTTTTTCAATTCGTATTTATTTCTTATTTTACTACGAGCCGAGTTTATTATATTCTTACGTATTCCGGCCATATCGGCAGTGATATAAGTGAAAATCGATTCGTTCTCAAAGGTAGAGGCGCGCGCGAAACGTTAACGAATCGTGTTGGCTTTGAAGTGCGCGCCGTTAAAGAGAGAGAGAGTATTATAAACTCGGTTAATATTATGTTTCTATTAGTTTTCACGCGCCAACGTCGGGGCGGCATAGCACAATAATAATTATTAATAAAACGCCCCGTTTGACGATATTGTATTTATGTTCACTCTTCGATACGAAATCAAAGAAATCGCGATTTAAAAATCTACGGTAAGTTTTCCATTAACGGGCGTTAAGTCTCGCAGCGCAATGGCTTTCTGATATTTTTATTTTCTCGTCCGTCGGGTACGCGGGGAAAATCATTCAGCGTCGTATTAAAAACCGTCCTACCTGTGTGTTTGTTATGAAAAACGTATTTACGCTGAAATAATAACGTTCTCTATTTCTCGCGTTCAGTACACGCCGCGCCGCGCCGTCGGGCAGGATGAAATATAAAACGCGGCGAGTTTTCAAAAGAAATTCGCCGAAACGTAAAAACCACACGTTCGCGTGATATTTTATTGCGTCCACGTTTTTTCCGAACAATTATAATATTATTATTCATTCAACAGACACCTTCCATGAATATTATGTATGTTTTAGAAATAAAAAAAAAAAACGAGTCCGTCGTCTGTTGTATATAATGATCAAATACAGTATATAGGTAGCCGTGTTTAAAGTCCAAGTGAACTAACCTGACAAAACGATGCGACAGACCCGGATATAGGGACAACGAGGTTGAATCGAGATTCGGACGATTTTCGTCGGCTTTCTCCTCAATCTTTACCGTTTCAGTCTCGTTCGAATCGTCGCGGTCGTCGGATACCGTCGCGTCGTCCGAAATATGTCGTTAATTTGTTCATATTATTACGCATCGGTCATACTACGTATATAACATCAATCTAACATCAATAAAACTACAACTACTATAAAATTCAAGGATTATAATATCTATCATTCGTTGTCCGAGTCTTCCGATAAGTCGTGGAAACCACAAAGTGTCGACGCGATATCATTTCTAAATCGATTGAAACTATCTCGAGTTCGTTTCGACATCGCTGGATCAAATTACACGATAACAAAAACACAAAATTCACCGGACCAGCTAGAAGTATACACGCCGCGCCGGGTCGCCACCGAAATCCGCCAACAGGTTATCTGCGTAATGATCCGTGTGACGTGCGCTCGGCCGATCATCGGCGCGCCGGTTGGGTCCAGTCCCCTGCCCCATCCTTCCCGTCGATCCTGCAGGCTTATCACGCCCACATACCTGATTACACTCGCGCGATAGTAATATTATGTGCGCGAACAGCGCCCGTCAATCGCCCCCTTCCGCGCGTCGGTTACGTAATCTGACCGTTCCCTTCGCATACGGGCCCGCCCGCGACTGTAGCCGGTCGTCGTATTTACGTTTGTCGTGAAAAACGAAAAAAACCGTTCCGTTTCCTCCGGGCAGCGGCGGCGACGACGACGACGACGACGTTCGCCTAAAAAATACTCGACTCCGACAAAGTAGAATGTATATTATTCATCGCGCTGCGTTCCGTATAAATATTTTTACAAACAATTATTATCGTCTCGGTGTTTGTACGAAATCGTCATAAATATTTAAAAGGTATTCTATTTACTTTTTATTTTTGAATTTCGATCGATCGGCCCGAATAATTTTCAGGACGAACTGCGACGGGACGCTTATCGATCGGAACAATATTATATAACTGTTAATGTACACACTGCCGGAGGTTTTATCAGTACCTACATATACTCGACCGGAATAAAAAATAATATTATGCAAAACAATACGATGTCGAGAATCGGAAGTCAAAATATTTGAGGAAAACGCCATGTTTTCCGGTCGAGTGTTTCTAATAAAACCATACACAGCTCCTCCACGTAAACGTATATTTCAAAAAAGGTACGCACAATAGTTATATTATCGAATACTTATCTCGATAAACTCTCATTACTCAGTCATAATTTCGGCAAGTGATGAGCAGTATTTGCATATACAAAAATTATAAATTAATAAACTAAGTAAATGTAGTAGTACGATAATTAATAATTAGTAGACGGAGTAGTTAGATTTCGAGTGATCCGGAAAACGGTTGATAACATTGAAATGTTCGATATTCGACACGTAACAAAGAGAAACGAGAAGAACGGAATTATTTGACAAAAAGCGAGTTCAATCTCCTACCGACCGATTGTCTGGACAAGAGGTGCGAAAACATCACAGTACTTGTAAATTACAACACACCCACGGAACACGTGCTAATACGGTGGCGAACGGCACTCGGCGAAAACAACACGCGACTGTAATATAGTGTCCGCGCGCATAAATCAATATTCAAAGTATAATTTATCGACCTGCCGCGTGAACTCGTCGCGGACGGCCGCGTAACGATAATTAATAGGGCCGATGATTATACGCGCGAATATATTAACTGCGTGATCCGTAATAAAGCCCGCGATGACAGGAGCGCCGCGCGTAGTGTACCCGATATCAAAGGGATCGAATTGTTGTGCGCGAAAGACACGTCAAAGCCTAACCTCCTGGAGGACCGTCCTGGGGACGGATTTCGGCGGTCCCGGGGCGAAAATATTTGCGAGCTAGTGAAAACATTAGTATGATTTCCACGTGCGATCGTTATCAAAACACTCCTCGTTCGTCGCCGCTTTTTTCATCGTTCACGCGTGTTTAAAAAGCGCGTACACAATATTCGGTTCAATACTCCGACCTTATTATCCGCCGTCGGTGGCGACAGTTTGATTTTTTCGCACGGGGATTTCGCGCCCCGCGTTGTAGAACAGTGCTTTAGGACGCGTACGTCGTGTTTTTCCCGGTCAAAGTAAAGAGAGACAAGTTGTTTTGTTTTGATCGTCCGAATCGAGTAGAACGAGCGCGTGGTCGATTGTACACCACGACGATCGGCGGTGGTGGATGGGGCACGTTCGCGCAATTTACAGTTGACGGTCGTCATACTGTAACGCCGTCGAACCACGTGGAATTTTTCATAGAATCAAAACCAGACGCAAAGGCCCGATTCAAGAGAACTATAGCTACGAATGAACTAAAATAAATAGCGAGGCACAGCGCCGATTGAAACTCGGCTCGGGATAAAACGGTAGCGTTCCAAGAAGCCCCAGCATATCGATTCAAAGCGATCCGAAAACCGTTGGCATTACGTGAGTTAAATTTTTTGTTGCTTATATATTCGAGTGTATTTGATATAACTAGGAATGTTTTGGTTTACAACTAAAATTAGGTATATTTATCCATTTGAATTCCGTTTTATTTTTATGCTGGATAATAGGTGAAATTATTATAACAATAAATAGTATTTCATTCATAAAAAAAAAAAAAAAAAAAACACCGGTCAAAGAATATTATTGAAACGAGAGTGGAAATAATAGTCAAAGTGTTAAGTTGGCTTAACCGTTTCGACGTCGATGAAACGGAACGTGACGCAACGATTCCGTGGATTCGCGCGAATTTTTTTTATTTCTCACGAGAGCGCGCGCGTTCGATTCGAAAAACGACACGGGAAAAATTAGTTTTCGTTCCCTCCCCACCCCCCGTAATATTTAATTAGTTTCCGTTTCGCGTTCGAGCGCACTTTGAAACGAAAAACAATATAATGTGTTACGATAAAATAACGACGAAGGATTAATTACGCGATAATAATATTAATAATATTGATTAACAACGGGGAAACGAAATAAAACGCGCACAATTCACGCGGTCGACATATAATTATTATTCGGTCTGACGGTGTAGTATTTTTCGCGTCGGATAACGTAACGCACAAATTACTCTCGACGGGAAAACGCGGTTTTTTTTTTTTGTTGTTGTTTTTCAATCGAGGATTGGAAAAATTTAATTTTCCCCGGTTATTATGATTACCGAAACAACAAATTTTTTACCGACGACGTTCCATCGTCCGGGCTATTGATTTATTATTAATTTTCCGCGGCGTTACTTTTGTGCAGTAACGGTTGTTAGAGTGACATCATATTTGTATAGAAACATCATAAATAAAGGATTTTCGAGGGGGGAAAAAATGTTTTTATTTATGTAAAAAAATAAAAATAAAAATTATTGCATTTTTTTTTATTTCAGCGTTAACTCTTTTGAAATTATAAATATTCTCGCGGCGATAAAATGTCAAATTCAAACGATCGAGGGGGGGGGGACAGTCGTAAATAAAAACCGTCGAATAATGTGCCGAATAATGACCGGCGAGCGACGCGCGAACGAGTCGTCGATCTCGCGTCGAGTAAAAAACAAAATATAAGTAAAACGACCGACTCCTACTATACTCGTTAACTCGTTAACGCCCGGTGCTGGGGGGGGGGGAGAAACCGTAACGCATTCCCCACGGCTCGAAAAACCGTTTTCAGACGGAAAACCGATAGTCGTCTCCCCCCCTCCCGGCCCGCGATTAAAAAACTAATGATTTAAGACCCGAAAACGCGCTCGGTCCCATTATCCCGTCGTTATGGCCGCGTCGTGTCGCGTAATAGATACCTGCACGGGGTATAGGTCGAAATCCTGGCGCCCACCGTGTCCTCGCGGTCGCGCGCGGGCCGCCGGCGGGACGGAGATGATTAAAATTCCGCCGTACGTTCAGGTATCCTTTTGACGGCGGCGCGCACAAAGGAAATATCGCTTTCGAAAGTAACGCTTCGCTGATATAATAATAATAATAATACGCCGTCCCACGGGCCCTATATATTATGATAATAATATGTATTTCACCGGAAATACCCCCCGGAAACGCAGCCGCGTATTATTTACACCGTACACCGTGTTGCGGGGGCGGGTGGCCCGAGTAAATAATAATATTATTCGACGCCGGCCGGGTAAACTCGATCGCCTACTGTCCCCGGGTCATTGGTATGCGCGATTCGACCGTCGTCGTCGGGCTCCGCTGTTTGCGAATCGAAACCGACGACGACGACGACGTTACAACAACTCCTCCCCGGCACATTATTTCCTCGAGAACGCGATTTTTCCAGGTCCGCGACGCGCGATAACGTTTACCCACACAGCACAGTTTTGCCATTACTAATCGTTCAATAGGTAGAGAGTATCATCAAACGCTATTCGGTGTAAGATGAATATTCAATCAACTAGTTATAGATATCGGTTGTATGGAAATGGATCGGTCGTAATATCAATAGCCGACCGCTCACAGATACGGTCGGAATTAAATGCGGTCGGTAGTTTGTTTTTACAGTCGACTAATAACACTGGGTCGTATCGATCGGACTCGGCCATCACTGTAATTATTATCAGGCGCGCGGGGTCGTTACACAGAAAGAATAATATATGACATCATTATTTTAATGTATACGACAGAACGCATCGGGTTTTCGAATTGTTGAACCGCGTATTAAAACCGATTAGGTTCTCGGCCGGTCGTTTCTTTGTAACTCTACTGTATCCGTGCTTTTAGATTTTATCGACCGGGCGTTTTTATAAAATCAAGAGATACTTTCGGGTCGAGAACAAATTTTTATTTCGGCGCGTTCCCGTTAACTATCCGAGCACTTTCAATCGAAAATATTGAACTACTGACATTAATGTCTACTGTATTTAGCTGTTTCCATTTATATACGTATATATATATACGTATACGGAGGGATATTTTCATTGTAAAGTTCTAGTGCGAGGGGCCATTAGTTACTATCATTATTGCTCGCCAGACAAAGTGATTATGTGTTTCGAGTGATTATGTGAATTGCACATTGTTCTCTTCGGTTCCCCGCAAGGCCGCAGACATTTTGAATTCCGCGCGTTTTAAAATCTACCAAAAGTGGTTCGGCCGCCGCGCAAATAGATATATAGGTCCGTTTAGGTTAGGGTAGTTTAGGTGCGAGAGCCGTCGAACTCCTGCGCGAGACTGCGCTCGGTTTTTCTATACAAATGCGCGCGACGCGACGATTTCGAGTGTCAAAGCGATCCGACTCTATCGATGTGTTTGACAAGTGTAAAGATGGCGCCGCCTTGGACATTGTTCATAAACGTTATTATTAAAATAATTATAAAATCGTATTAAAGAATATTGTAATCGATTATATTAGTATTGAAATTCGCGTGAAAAACGTCATCTACGTCGATAGATAAAGCACCTATTATTTTTTTATTTATTTACCGTTATATCCGAAAACGATATAAGTTTTCGAAATGACGCGTTCGAATCAAGATTCTAAACGACGAATTGGTATTCGAAACACAGTAAAACACAATATTTTAAAACATCGAGGAAGAGACCTCTCTCTCTTTCGCATTCAAAACCGTCGAAGATTATTAGAAATTTATCGGAATTTCAATTCACGTCAATACATTTGCGTTTCTTCATTCGTCGTCCGTACATAAAATAACGTTGATGCCTTTTTGTATATTTTCGCGTCGCTTTGATAATATTGTTTCAGCCGTAAAAGGTTGAAAAAAAAAAAAATGAAAAAATATAAAAAAAAACGTCGTCCACACGCTCTCATACGTCGCGCGTAACATCCTGTATTATTTGTTTTTAACGCGCTGTCCTATTTTCTGATTCCATGTGCTAACCCTTAAAACGGCAAATACCCTGTCGTGTAAACTCGTTCAATTCGCAGTGTAAAAATTGAAGTGTCACCCACACTCGACCGATATGGTAAATATGCCTTTTTGCCACCTTGTCGCGTCGTCCGCCGGTCGTATTTATTTTAATGGCCGATGCGCGTACTACATATTATATGTTACGGGACGTAGTTAAAAAAAATAAAAAATAAAAATCACGTTCAACCGCCGCCGCGGGGTTGACAATTTGCGGTATTTTGTAATTTAGACGTTTATTTTTTTTTTTTTTTCATTCTGTTTTATAACGTCGTTGACGCGAAATGAAAATATTTTTTTTTCTCCATATTACGCGCGAGAATTAAACTAGAAACATGAAGACGTGACGGCGTCGGCGAGATTATTAAAAGGGTAAACGAACCTTAATGAAATCCGATAACCGCAGTAACCCCGTTAGACTGTACCCGAGGAGTCCGGACGAAACGCGCCGGTTAATTATTGCCTCTCTCTCTCTCTCTCTCTCTCCGAGTGCCCGAGAAACTTTGTCAAACTTTCGGCCGTTCAATAGGCCTGTTTTTTTCTCTCTCTCTCTCTCTCTTTTTTTTTCAAAACTTTGCGGTTATCAATTAAACTTGACATTGCTGTTCGCAGAAAGTAAGAATAAAAACGTATATCTTGTCGCGACAAACTCTCGGGTAATACGTTGAAATAGGACGCGACGAGATTATTTCTCGAAAATAAGATTAAACTCGCAGAGTGTAATGACTATTATTCAACTCGCGAGGATATCTTTTTGATCGGGAAAAAGTATTATACATTTCGTTTCGTAGGTGCAATAATAATAATAATAATAATAACGAATTTAGTGATAATAACCGGTAATAAATTATATTTATTTCGTATAGTTTACCATCGCGCGAACTTTATTTATTTCGGCGTAGTTAATATTACAATAATTTTGTGAAATCGAAATACCTCATCGTATATTTCAATACCCGATTGTATTAATTAATGCGTATTTCCTACTCAAATTTGTGAGGCGATAACGATTCCAGTGATTATTTATAACACAAATGTAAGTGCCAATAAAACTTAACAACATAATACACTTAAAAACGTTTTTAATATAACCTTTTTTTTTTTTTTCAGAGGGAGGAATTTTCATTTCGATCCTGATGTTTTTCGTTGCGCGCGGTTTTTAACGAATAATAATGATTCTTTTGCGAAATCGTTATTATACTTTCAAAACATCATAATTTCATAACATATACACGTATACACACTCGGTCGAATATTGCACGTAAGACTCGGTGATGGCACATAAATTATCAACGGTAGTAGTCTCTCGAGATGTTCTGAATAAAGCAATAACCTTAATAACATTATCCCTTAAAGCCGTTGTCAGGATGAAATGCTTTTTATTAATGTTGATAGAGACTACGGCAGAGAGGACCGGGGGTGGGGTGGGGAGGACGGGAGGGGGGGGCAAGATCGATGGAAGCAGGCAGTTTTGACGGAGAGCTTAAAAAGTTAAATCCTTATTTGATTTTGTGCACAAACACTCGCGTTCTCCTCGTACATACACGCGCCGTATAATATACATTATATGTTTAATATATAAATGCCATCGTACCGGTCTAGGTATTTTATTAAGTGTTTGACACTGGGTGTGACGGGTTCAAAATTACCATTTATATTAGGTCCAAACAGAGTATCCCGTTTACGTATACTCTTTCGGATTACGAGCGTGTTTCGACGAGGGAAATCCACTCGAGGCCTGCAGAGTTATTTATTTATTTAAATATTTTTTTCACGCGATTATCCGATCGCTACGGACAGATATCTATAACGAGATAACAACAACCAGCGGCGTAGATAGCATTTTTTTTTTCTGAGGGGGGTTGTTCAAGAGTCAATGTTCATAATCGCAGGTTAATTGAAATAAGTTATTTTATTAATTTTAATTTGTATATCATATATTGTTATGTTATATATTTATAATGAAAATATCATTTTACTATGATATGTTGATACATAATAATATCATTATATAAAGAATATCTGGGGGGGTGAAAACCCCTTACACCCCCCCGTAACTACACCACTGTCAACAACGTTTTAAACGTCACGCGTCGCTCGATACGAATATATCGACGCACGTTATTACAAAACAATATCATGGCGAATAATGGACACGCTTCGAGTCTCAATAGATCTTAATAGATATTGTCCTTACCTCTCGTAGGCCGATTTCACGAAATTCCATCGATATTTCGCTCGTTTCTTGGACGGACGCGGTTTTTCAGCCTGCAAAAAAAGAAAAATCGTCCAGTTACTATTGCGAATATCGTACGTCGATTTATCGGGTTCGTTACGCGCTACGATCTATAAGTAATCTGTTCTATTGTGGGTCATAAATGGACGTTTGCACAGCGCTCTATTTCGGATTATTTTGTCGCGCAAACAGATGACGGATGTGTACGCGTTTTACGTGTGTTTGTGTCGCGAACGTTTCGACGGGAATTTACGGCGCGTTGAAATCCCGCGCTGACGAGAGAATTCGAAAGTAATAGTTTTTCCGAACGCAATCGGTTGAAATAAAAATCAATGGCCGCTGTCGATAATTAGAATGCGTAATGAGAAAACGTCGTCGCGTTTGCCGGTGTATAAAGCGTGCCACCGCGGTTCGCGCGCGTCGAAAACACCGGCGGCGTCGTCAACTCATTACGTCTGTCGGGCAGGTGTGTATGGCTCGTGGTTTTAATTGGAACAGACTCGACACATACGCGATCGCAGTGATGATGAGTCACTTTTGAGCAACGAACGCGGATAACCGCGCGCGACGTGACTGTACACGAAGATCAAAACCGAGTGAAAACACAAAAACGTTATGGTCGCACAGTGTATATACTATGTCATATTCCACGAAGATCTGACGAACGCGACGGGATTTTAAGATTTTTTTTTTATTTTTACCACAGTAACTATTAAACCCTGCGCGTTATACGTACGGTTATTGTTTTGTTCAGTAAAAATAACTCAGTTACGAGTTGATTTTTGAAAAAGATTTCGGCGTTGAAAATATCTAACAAAAACAAGTCATTGGTCGTTTTTTTCGACAAACATTTCACGAACATTTCGATCGCATTTTATTAGCGCGCTGTGACTACAGGCGGACGTCGATTGCGCGGTAACGACCGTTAACTATACGCGCGTTGTCAATAAATCAATAACTTCGTCGAAATCCGAAAGTTTTAAGGACCGATATTCTTCTGAAAATTGCACCGACACAAAACGGCCGTCTCGATTCAATTTCAAACGAACGAAACGCCGAAAATTAATTACAATAAATTATAAAAAAAAAAAATGTCGCGAGCGCGGTTTGTGTCGGAACCGCTGCTGTACAGTATATTATGCAAGAAGGTAATTTCCATGCTAACGAAACGCCCACCAATCTGTATAAATTTCAATAAACGACCGGCGAAACCTGTAAAAACGCAACAACATCCTCGGTCTCGCGGCGTCGCCCCCCGAACGCTCTTTGGCGAAACCCTGTGAAAACGGAACATTTTCGTCGGTCCCGGTGAATTCCACATCAAACAATTTTCACCGTACCCGTCGTACAATGGTCGCCGCATATTGCTTTTACTGTTCGTTCAATTCGTTCAGTCACGTGGAACGATCGAAGAATCAAACAGTGTACGGTAGGAAAAAAAAGTAAAAAGTAAAAAAAACCACCCAAAGACTGGAATCGCACGCGTCGCGAGTGATGTTCGGCCGTTGTAGACGAGTTTCCAGAAAATAGCGCGACGTTCACGGTGTTTTGCATGACAGAACCGAACGCGAGAGAGAACACGATACTATATATGACGATGAGAAAAAATACGCGCGATTTTCGTGATCAAACGGCGATTATTACTTACTCCGACGTCGTTTAGTATAACTTTTACGGTGAAAAATGTTAGCCTCGATACTATGTTATTATCGTCGAAAGAGTTTAAAAATCCAACTCGAACGCGAACACTGCCTGTCACGTCGTGACGTGTGGAAACAAAACACGGAAAATTCATAAAATACCGGAGAATCGATATTGGAAATAAAAAGAGAAAAACAATCATTGGGATTCTTACTTGAAATCTAGCCGAAATCCCCGAACAAAATGTTTCCACCAACAGTCTCGACCGAAAATAAGAAGAAGAAGAAACATTACTACTCGTACGTATTGTGTTCGCATACTATAATGTGGTTTATAAGTTTGCGATAAAATATATATAAAAAAAAAAAAGAAGAAGATAAACCGCGACGAAAGAAAGTGAACGCGGCGCGCGGGGGCGGTGGTACTCGTTAACGACGCGATCTGAATGTTCGACGCGAGACCACGATTTATCGTCAGGCGAACGTGAATTCGTTCTTCTTCTGGTTCCGGGGGATATCGAGAGAGTTTGAATTCCCGTATCTACGCCGCCGATAACGCAGGTGTACGTTCGATTTCAGTCCGCACGAGACGGCAAAACTACAATTGTCATCGGTTTCGCATTATCGTGTAAACAGCGCCATAGTGCCGCTCGGACGGATTCCGTCGGAAACCGATCGTTTTTGTGTATTTTCGAGATCCGGCGACGTCCGAGAAATGCGTAATTTATCGCGGTTTCTCGGCGGCCGGAAGACGACGGCCAAGCGCGCGGCCGTTACGATCTAATGAAACGAGTTTAATTGAAACTCAAACCCGGGCCCCGGTCGCAGTTAAAATTATTATACAATTTACATAGTGCACACACATTACGTCGGCCGATGCGACCGAACGGCGCGCGGTTTTAATTGAACGATCGTCGCGGGCAGTTAAAACGCGCGCGCGATACGGCCCGACAGCGGCGGCGCGCGCGGTTTTAAAACGACACACGCCCCTCCGTGTGCCGCATGTGTCGGGCTCGAAATTCAATTTTTGAATTTCTCTATAATAAACGCGCGGTCGATAATAATTTACATATTGCACTCGCGCGTTTTGGTAAACTTCCAAAGGAATAATTAACACGTCGTCGCCGGTACGCGCGACCCGTCGACTCGATGGCCGTTACACGTCGGAAACTTGGCTCCGACATTATCGTTACTTCACAGAGTTGGGAGGAAGGAAATATTATTACGATTTTTTTTTTTTTGGTAGAAATTTGAATTTTCAAAGCAATAATATCGTCGGGATTTATTTTTTCTTTCGCGGTGAAATTCGATACTCTACGCAGTTCGTACGCTACAAGTCCTACCGATGCGTGACGTTTACTGCAGTTGTATATTTAGAGTTTGAAAAAAAAACACTTTTTACTCAAATAATAGCGCGCGCAGTCTCTCTCGTACGGGGTCATTTTATACGCGGTCAAAATCCTACTTGTCCCGCACACCTCTTGGCGGACCTCGTGAATTGACGACCATCGGCGGCGTTAGTACAGTCACTGTCTCGCTTCGGTTTGCACAGTGTGCGCGGCCGTGGTTGGAAGGGGATAAAAAGAAAATAGAAAAACCAATCAACTACCAATGAAGTAAGTTTGTTTTGGATTTTCCGGTCGTATTTCCGCGCACTCCTCTGACCTCTGTGTTAGTTATATTAAAAAGGTTTCCGGATTGTTTACGAGTTGCCGACGTGGCCCATAAGAGACGACGACGTGACGCCGAAAAGTGGAGACGCTAGTAGCCGCGGGCGCCCTGACCCCGCGGAGATTGCTTCCGCCGAGGGTCGAGTAATGTTGGCAAAGAGTTTCCAGTTATTATGTCGGCTACTCTACAGACTCCGCGCGCCCGTAATACTACTGATATTCTCTCTAAATAAAATACTTAGTCGATTGTGTACGCCGCGCGCCGAACAACGAAATTAAAATAAAACGTAAACGTACGATTCGAACATTGAATAATACATAGTTGCTATCCTACAGGGCGATTTTCGAAAACGACACTATCTCATATTATCGGTTTGGTTTTTTCCAAGTCGAAACGCAGCAAGACGTCAATTTATACCACATACCGTTGTGGGAGGAATCGTTCGAAGCGACCGGCGAATTGTTAGTCTGATCAGACAAACGGTACAAAGGTTAAAAATACGAAAGACGACCGTAATTCGCAGCAGTCTATAGTAGATTGACGACGCGATTATCGAAACTCCATTTGGACGAAAATTGGAAAAAAGTTACCGTCGAACGAGTGTTCTTTATGCGAGTATGAAATAATATACGAATCGATGATATCGAATTTATTTATAAAAAAAAAGAAAATTTCTTCAGAAAAGAAATCTCCGAAAATTCATTCGATCTAAATGTTTATTTCTGAAACGCGGCGAGTACAATATTGACGAGAAACATGATCGATAATATTAATTAATCACGATGTACCGGCGAATCTCGAACAAACAAAAGAGAAAGCCGTCGGCACACGCGACTGCTGAAAGATAACAATGATTAGGGCGAAGCGAAAAACAAATATTGGTCGGAACCGGGCGAAGCAATCAGTGTGTTCGCGACGGCGACGCGGTGAACGTATAACGACCGGCTAAAGACGAAACCTACAACGGATCCGGTGTGTGTCTACTACCGAACGCGTGGCGAAAAATGAAATATTTAACGTAATAAACATCAGCGTCGGATAGATATCGGAAACAATATACTAAAATATTTCGGCGCGTACCGAAATTCACGACGAGATTAAATTCAAAACGATTTAAACTGAAATAAAATCCCCGCACTGAGACCCGCCTCACGTTTTCAACGCCAAATTTCACATGCATTTCACTCCGTCGACAACGTCGGTTAAACAAATACTCGCACGCGCGAATTTTATCCGTTGAGAAAAAACGGAATTTCATACACGGGAGATTTACAATTTCTAACGTTATACGATTATAATATTATATTTGATTCAGCAGAAAATAGTTAAAATCGTATCGTATTATTTTGATTGCGAGTTATAAAAAAAAAACCAAGTAAAATCCATTTTCCAAAACAATGTTTACTGCAGACATAAACATTTTTTTTTTTTTTTTGTTGTAGATTCTGCTTTCCACACTTTAGTAAGGCACGTTTAAAACTAGAAAAAACACTAGTGCTGCTCTTAAAAACGCAGAGAAAATGTTTTATTAGGTTATCGTTTCTTTTTTTCAAAAGTTTACACAGAGCCACTCTTTCAGTTCCCCGATAATGAAATTTCAGTCGGATCTCAGTCGAGTCGTATTTTCTAAAACAACCGGGCGCTCGTCGTGCCGTTTCGAATCGTGTGATCCGCGGCGCGTTAAATTATTTTTATCGCGCCCATTCGGGTCGGCGAACACAAGTACGCGATTCTCGAGAGCGTTCTAAAGTTTTTTCTTTTCTTTTTTTTTCTATTTTTTTTTCTCGAACTAACACGCTCGACGGCACGTCGTATACGGCGCGTCAGAACAACTTTAGTACAACGCGCGCACGGCGAAAGTCGGATTCGATGTTTGAAATGACTGAATTTTTGAACGCAAACTCAAGGCCGAAACAACGGGATCGACAGAGACGGAGAAGAGCGCGAGCGAAAAAGAGATTTTACACACACACACTAAAAAGGTCTGTTTAACACGACGGCAGCGCCCCGTCGCGATCCGCGGCGCGGCGGGCACAAGGTTAATCTAATTCCCGGGTTTTGACCGCAGAGACATTTTCTCGATGCCGGCAACAATTTTAACTACTGTCTTTAATGAAGCCTTCACGAATTATGAAAGTTTGCCGCCAAAGGTTCCCGTGTCGGAAACTGTTTGTTTATTCGCGTTCGGCGCTTGCCAAATTGCAAAACTTCAACGGCGACGGCGGTGGTAATTGGCGGGGAAATTTAGCATCCGCGTTACTACTGGCAGCGCCGCCGCCGCCGTTCTCTCTCCTCTAACTTAGATTTTCATACGCGCGGCCATTTCTTGATTAGCTCGTATTGAACTTGCGTTCTTTACTTTAATGTCCCGGAGTTCGTGTCTAATTCCGACCGCGCAACACCACACTGTCAAAATGCTCGGATGTTTTTCGGAGTAGTTTCGACCGTCGCGCGTCGTCTCGCTCGGTTCGAACGACTTCGCTTCGCTCGTAATCGGCGAATTTTTAAAAACACCGCGCGACAGTAACTATTACGCGGCTCGCAGATCCGCGATAACGCAATGCCGCTGTATATTGGACACGAAACGACGAGAGAGAAAAATTATCCCAACCTCTATGAAAACAATAAACGTATTCGTTTCGCGAGTACTTGTAATAATAAGAGGTATTTAGGTTTCGAGTAGAATATTAAACCGTACGCGCGGGGTATTAAAGTAGACGTAATAATTTTTAGGTTAGGTTACGTGCCGTACTATATGATGTGATATTACAATGGAAAATTTACCGTGAAAAAGTCATATCTCGCGCAGTAATATAATATAAAAAAAAAAAAAAAATGAAAAAAGAAGAGGCGGCTTCGTGTGTAAGTGAATTGGTTTTCGAGTATCGCATGCAATCTGGAAAACGGCAATATACATTGTGAACATTGTTGAGTCGAGTGGTTAGTATTGTGACTCGAAGTAAAATATGTCAGATGATAACTATTCGGAAAATCTAAAGTCAGTAAAAAAGTTAAAAAAAAAAGGGTGAGATACGACACACATGGATGAGATGCGGATGATTGCAATTGGTCTTTTAAGTTTGAGACCGATGTACCACCGTTGGTCTCGAAAAAACGATTCCGAGTGGAAAGAGGCGAAAAATGGGTCAGCTAAAAAAAGTTTGAAGATTTTCGTAATTTTATGAAATTTCGGCAAAACGTTATTATTCAAATGTTTGTAAAAAAAAAAATGTGTTTCCGTAATCATTTTGTCGAAGTAAGATCGACTTGTGAGGAACTTTTAATATAATTCTCGAGAGTTTTTGACGAGGCAAAATTATTTTATTGACATTTTACGCAAAAAATACAACCGAGAAACCTCAAAAACTTAAAATGTCTAAAAATAGCACAAAAGAGGCAAAAACTTTTGAACGGTCATATAAATATTCGATGAAAATTTCAAGTCCCTGCGATCAATACTTTTTAAGTTACGACGGGAAAAAAAGATTTCGTCAAAAATCGGTGTTAATTTTTCCGTTTTTCATCTGTTTTTCACCTACAACTTTTAGACTGTTGGGAAAAATTACCTCTTTAAAGTACCAACTATATTCGATTCGCTACCGAAAACCAATTTTGAAGTTGAAAATCGGACCTTTTTTTCGAGTATTTATCGTGAACACATATACAAAAGAAAAGAAAAACACACACACATCATGGTCAAATCAATAGATTCCTCGTTTCACTCGAAATTTTGGGGAAAAAGTTCTGCAAATTACTTCGTATATCGAACGAATCAACTGAGTATAGTATAGTAAGTAAAAAATCAAATATAATGGATATTATTTTACACAATAAACTCGAAATGGGCGTAATAATAATATAACATTAGCGATAATTACTATGTAAAAAGAGTGTTTTTGATAAATTTTTAATATTAATCATAATTCGATTAAAAAATAAAAAAAAACGGATTTAAAAATTGAAGTATTTTTAATAGAAAATACGCACGTATAAAAACGAACGTAATTAAAATATGTTATAATAGTCCGTGAGGATTTTATTTTTCATTGAAACAAAAAAAAAAAACTAATATCGATGGACGATAGTATAATATTCATTAATATAACATGTACGTATGTAATTGAAATTAGAAAGAGCGTGTTGCATTGTACGGTTGATAATAATCAAATTTTTAATTTATTCAACGTTTTCGTTCCCTAAATCGGAAAAAAAAAAATTAATGGTGTCAAACACAATTTCCATTTCATCGCCTACCCTTATTAATAATAACGTTGATCTCGAGATGAAAGAACATTTTTTATGAAACGTAGCGAACACAATAGTCTTTTGACACATAATAGAATCGTATTTTCCGCCATGGATTCCGGGTTAAAATTCGAAATAAAATAAACTCCGGCGTCGTCGTCTGTATTATCTATTGGTCCAATGACATTTGAATATTTATCTCGCGGTATCCTCCCCGAATTGAAAACGACATTTGTATTACCCGGCGCGCCCCGAATACTCGGCTCGTAGATTTGTTGCCAAAGTCGGTTCCAGGTGTTCCAGGCGTATTGTTTTCACGAGAAATGATTTACCCTCGGTCGTTTCTACGTTTTTTTTTTTATTTTAATTCGCGTTTCGAAAATAGAAAATCAACGTCGTCGTTCGGTTTTCAAAACGGTAAAAATCGACAATGTCATAGTTGTTTGTCGAGGAGACGTACCGATCAGACTAGACAATTAGATTTTCATTGGCTACACGCGTGTGACCGAATTAACGGCGCACGTACAGTACCGACTCGCCGGTGCGTGAAAAGGGGCTCCTCCGAAGTCCTGCTGCACAATCGCCAGGAACATTCGAACACGCTGACGCAAAGTTCGGGGTGCATTTATGCGACCGTCCGATAATACCGAAATAAAACGATGCCAACTGGCGTCTAAAAGATTGTTTCGCCCCAGGTCATTGTCGTCGGGGGCAACCTAACGGTCGACATCCGGTGTATCGCTCGCGTCGTCGTGTAGAATAGACCACCAAATCAGTGGACTGTCTAAAAATGCATTATTCTCTCTGTCGAGCGCGTGTGTGTGTGTGTTTGAAACCCTTTCCGTTGACCTCTATTCCTTTGGAGAAATCATCGAAGCCGTTGTCTCTGTACCTTCTCCTATATCGCGACCGGATCCCAAAAGGTCTCGCGTGTAATCTAAACCGATTGGGAGACCCGAGAGCTTTTAGTATAATGTTCTGACGATGTGTTTTACTCCGAGAAACTGGATATAGCCTGCCTGGGCCTTTTTCCGACCCATTAGTGATCCATTGGAGGTCGTTAAAGGGAAAAGAACGCGACGGTGCCACTAAACAATGGGGCAGCCGTCTGGTAGTGGTCTGCCGATGCCAAACATGATGTGAAAATGGCACCGGAGGACAAAATATTATGACATTAATAATGGACGCGGGGCGGGTGGGTATTTGGCCGGGGGAAATGGACACTTTTTCGGTAATGGACGTCGAGTGGACTCGGCGAGACACTTCAAAAGAAATTGCACACGCGATTAAAGCGAACCTTCTTCGAGTCCGAAAGATATGCCGGGTTTTATTTAGATAGCGGAGAGCACAAACAAAAGCGCCGTGTGCGCCGGACACTTAATTTCATCGTTACAACAATGTGTCTATAGAGCGCTGGAATACTCAATACGACGAGCACAACAATAACGTGAGTCTTTCTTTCTTTTCTTTTTCTTCTTTTTTTTTTTTTTTTGCCTTGTTCTTTAATTCGTACTAAATGTATAATATAGAACGAAACGTAATGTTTTTTAAAAAGCCAACCTATGCACGCCGTCACGCGCGTTTACATTTTTATTCGTCGCACGATTACGAAATATTATGAAAAAAAAAGGGGAAAAAAAGTAAATGTTTTTCTTTTGAACTGAATACGAAATGTGTATGATAATTTTATTTCACAGAAAAAACGTTAAAAAAATATAAAACAGTGTATACAAATGTCAGGATATTTTAATTAAATGAAAATACGTGAAAATCGTTTTATAGTGTCAGGCGTGTTTTATGATGTGTTATCTTCTACAACGTCTAAATCCGATGTGATTATTTTATTTTAAACGATACAAATCGTAAACATAACCGAGTTAGGTATCATTAGTACTGTAAATAATTATTCTCTCTTCCGGAATAATTAGATGTTTAATTTAGATGATTAATATAATAAACTAAAATAATATTTACATGCGTGTTACGTGCACGTCGTTATTTGTTGGGAAAAAATAAAAAGGCGAAACGATGAAAAAGAATAAAGTCGAATTCTTCTTTTTTTTATATAAGTCGGTATTTAAGAAAAAAGTACGTTGTTTATGAATATTAAACAATGAGAATTCGATCTCGCTATACGTTAAAAGAAAGAAAAAACGAACAATCGACAACGTAAGAAGCTTCCCCTCGCCGGTACTCCCGTTGATATTATAATAATACGTGTATACGTGAATATTAAACGTTATTTATTTTACTGCGATTTAAACTATTAACGTTGAATTATGTACAACGCGGAGAATTTTCAGAATCGCGAGACGCGAGAACTCGTCGACCAGAAAACAAATCGATAATTATTATTGAAGCTATTGAAAAACTTTTAAGGAAATTACGGTTCGTTTTAAGTCAATGTCAATCTTTGTTGTAATTACTTAAAATACGGTACGACGTTGGTCGAAACAAAACGAACGAAATACACGAGGACACGGATAACGGTTGAGCGTACGAGGGAAAACGTGTCTTCACAGTTCACGCCTACGTAGTGACCGACATGATAATGTGTGTACGAAAAACGCGAACAAACTCGGACGAATATTGTGTTAACGGCTCTGCAGTAGTTAACGCGCAACATAACACGGTTGTGAGACGAATTAATAATAATAATAATGGTAATATATTCAAAACGAATTTCAATATCCTCGGAAACTAATAAAAGCGTTAAAACTTTAATAAAAATAAAATCAATGATCCGAGATTAATGTAAAACCGAGAGACTCTTGTGAAATGAAAATTGTGTACTTACGTTGGAAAAAAATAAAAATAAATCAATGAACGTGAAAAAAAAAAAAGCAGCCAGCCAGCCGCCGTCAAGTAGTCGTATAATATTATATTATAGTTAAAGAAAACGGAAAAGTGCTGCTGTGAAGGGAAAAAAAAAAAGAAGAAAAAAAGAAAGTATATTGATTTCGTATAGACTACAGTTTGCCGTGTCGCGGAAATAATCGAGAAAACAAAAAACGAAAAAGACTCGCTCGCTCTCGAGAGCGCGGGATGAAAAAAAAAAAAGAGAGAGAGAAACGGAGAGAGAGAGAAAAAAAAAGTAATCTAAAAATCTCTTCGACGACAGTCGCGCGAATCGACGCGGCTGCGAACGAACAACACACACGCGTCAAAAGATTAATTCACTCCGCTCCGGCCGCGGTGTCACACCGCCGCGATATTATGTCGTTTTATTAATTACCTGCGCCCCCGCCGCGGGCTAGAATTACAATATAGCGTTTCGGCGTCGGTATGAAAAGGGCGTTTCCACGAGCCCCGCAAACGGTGTGCCGCGAGCAATAATGATAATTATGATATTATACGTTTTGTCACGCCGCCGGCCGAGTGACGATCGCGTCACTCGGCGAACGTTTCGAAATGTATGTTCGTACCGATTGTTTTTTCTCTCGTCACCGGCGACGACACGTTTTATAACGAATCGAAAACACGAAAATGTTTAAAAAGTACTCTAAAATCATTTCGAAACTTTCGAATAAACAGACCCCGTCGACGGGGTAAGAAATATGACGCGTTATGTGGTGGTTATTATTATTATTATTATTATAACTCCGAATGTGTCGTGATTTTATGATTGTACGTCAAACGAAATTTCAATATATATTATAATATTCTGGTTGAATGGAGGTTATACGCATGGCCGACCATTTCGCGCGCGCATCTAATCTACCGAGAAGATTTCGCGATAAAAATCGCCTGACAGAAAACGCGTGACAGAAAAGTTATTACTATTACGGTCGCGGTATGTGTTGTCGCGCGGGGTTCAATGACAATAATAATAATATAATACGATATTAAAATACGATGGCGCGTTAAATGTTATTGGTAACGATTTCGCCGCGGACAATATTACGTGATTATTATTGGTCGCGAGTCATCGAAAACGGAATGATACTCGTAGTAGATCGTCTACGACGAGCGATTTCAACGGGTTATACAATCGACTGAAATAAGCCAAACGATAATAGTGCGTGTGATTTTCATCCTGCCTCGGGGTTCTCTCTATTATCGCGAGTATTAAATTGAATTCACCGACTAGACCCAAATCTACACTGTCCGCTTTCTTTTTCCTCATACTTTATATAGTTGTATATTTATCTTCGAATAATATTTAACACGCGTATGAACCGTACGGAAATTCGGAATAGAACGTACGTAGTATGTACCGAGCGAGTTTACTGCAATAGCAATAAAACATATTATATTAATACACGGTTCGTGTTTGTTTTTAAGCCAATGTAAATATAATTATTTTAAACGAATAACGTTTTTAAGGTTCAGACTGATGATTTACTGGCGTGTACGCGCTCGTATTTGTACTCGTACAATGTGTACGTGTGTTACACACATTGTAATTAATAACACGATTAAACAAGACTCGAACGAATTAGAACTTATTAATTGTTACATTTTTTTTTTTTTGTGCGCCCGGCTAATTCTACGCAATCAAAACGAACTAGCTAAATACCTTATTTTTTTTTTTTTTTTTAGGATATTATTCAAGAAAGCGATGCTGCGCCGCGGTAAAAGCCGTCAGAGGAGTCTCGCCCACACATCTCTAAAAACACACCAGTTCGCAGTGCTCTAATATGCCGGCGACCTAATAAGTGAAACTATATTGATTTACGTAGGATAATGAAATTCAATAACCCAAAATTAATTGCGACCCAACAAATTAAACTCGACTCCTCGTATTTATTTTGACTCGCCGGACCTTCCCGGACCTGATAATTAATACGATACATAATACTGAACAAACAACTCGATGCGTTTGACTACTGCGTTTTCAATACAAACGTACGAGCAGCCGCATTATTAGAATTTATATTGTCTGTTGACGCGCGCGCGCGCGCTCGTATTAACGAAACGCTCGCGTTCTTATGGAAACAAATTTTTTATATCAATCGATCACTTTATTAAAAAAAATTACTTGATATTATATCTTTTATAGGGATAAGATTTCTCTTTTTCGTTCGTTTCCATTGCCCGAGGGATCAGATTAGAAAACGTAATCACGATATTGTTATACGGTGTTATCGATTATCATTCCAAATATTATATGTCATTCGGCGCGTTTGTAAACTTTACGGCGGTGTGCCAATTAAATACGGACAAAATAGAAGTGCCAAATTACACGCTGCCACTCGCCTAAATAGCACCTCTGCATTCAGTGTGCGCAAAGTGACACGCGCCACCTTGGCCACGCCTAAACACGTAAATCAGTCGGGACAAAGTCGATCGAAATAAATCGCGTTGGAAACTCTAATCTCAGCTGCGCGACTCTTGGAATCAAAGACCATAGAAGACAACGTCGAAAACAATAGACTCTCGACCACGGTCTAAGCGAACCGCAGGTCGCCTGCAGTCTCCGTTACACCGTTGGCGTTTATTTAAACAAAGATTTATGTCGCCATTTATGCTTTTGACACGAGTCAAAGAGATAACGTCCGTGAAAACGAACGACGACGGACGAATTTGTTTTCCACTCGGTTCTAGAAAGCAATTTTTCGAACGTTACACGAGAGTCGACGGGGTAATCGAACGGGCCTCGAAGACGCGTTCTTAACAATCGCCATGGCTAGAACGTTAAGACCTCGACTAATCGCGTACACTAATAGTACTCGTGTACGGGCGTAATTCACTGAACATTTGGAACGTTTCCCGTGTCCCCGAAGACTCGGCACGCGCCCTATTGTAACACGGGACAAATACTCGACCATTCGGACGAACGACTTGTTTATTTTTACGCGTCGCTAAAAAACAAACGACCGACGCGACGTTTGCGATTGCATTTACTGTTTGAGAAAAATAGAACATTACGCCGCCGTCGATGTTATCTAATACATAATGTATTTTCATCGTCAGAGTAATCGAATCGAAGAAAATAATAATATTATACTACGACGACGCGCGTCCGTGACAATGCAGTTTTTAGTATAGCACTCCGCCCCGGAGAATTACGAAGGATTTGTTTTGTCTGGTACACGAGTACTTTTCGAAAAGTTTTCGGTATAATTTCATCAACTTTATCGAGTGACGACGGCGGTAATAATACCGCCGACTCCCGAGACACAATGAATCGCTCCCGGGCGGCAGGAAAAAAATAAGAAGGTGTCTTCCTCGCTCTGGTCCCTCGGCGGCGGCGGCGACGTCGCGGATTACGATTAATTCCTTTCGCCGGGCGCGTAATCAATCATACGTTTCTCGCTCGACGTCCGCGAGATTATTGCGACTATATTTTTTTTTTGCGCGCGCGCCTACCCCGTCGATATATATACGATAATATACGACCCGCATTTATCGGCTCGACCGTTTATAAAACACAATAGGCCCGGCGGCCGTTCTATTACTACCGAAAATCTCGAAACAAACTCAAATATTCTCCGGCGAGCGAACGGCCGTAATTGTGTTTCATCGTCGAAAAATGCGGGCCACCGACCATCGTCGCTATCGACGAAAAGAAAAAAACCCGAAATCTGATAAAAAAAAAAAACTGCAGTTTTCATCACGAGTGCCAGTAACTATATGACGGGACGAGAACGCCATTACGTTGAACAAGCGTTTCGCGAAAATCGTTCGACGGCGAAAGTTTTAAATAAAAAGTTATTGTTTTTAATACTTCGTTAAAATAATAGGTGCGTGTATATACGTATACGGGGAAGAATTCGAACGAATTAATTATTGTTGGGAAACAAACTTTGGTTCGTTAAATTCTTAATTTATTTTCTTTGTCGTGTATTATTACGGCGGCGTCGCGTTTTTCATCGAATTTATTATTACGGCGCCGCCGCGCCGTTCACAATAACACACTGAAAACCTATAATCGGTTATTGTCTGTTGATAAACGTACGCCACCCCTACCGAGCACGACCCTTAAATTAATTTTTATTTATTGTCGTCCGTCAATTATTGGATCGCCGGGCAGAATTGACGACGCAATAAATCACATTATTAAACAATGTTCACGCGACGCAACTCGGATATATATATATACGTATTACATCGTCACGATGTTATACTCGAACACGTTATTAACATAATAATATTGTCACTGTATTTCATAGTATATTTTAATACGGCCGTGCTTAGAGTTTTGTTCGACGAATAAAAAAGAAGAAGAAGAAGAAAAAAAAAACATTGTTTTCGAGTGGTAACTTCTTTTCTCTTTGGCTACGATAAAAATTCCAGACACGATTCGGGATAAAATATAGCTTGGCTGAATTTTATAAAACGCTGTTCATTGATGCCAATCGCATGTGGTACATACAGAGATAAAGAATTGGTTTTTATGCCGTCTTCGGAAAAGAAAAGAAAAGAAAAAAAAAACGATACCAATTTGTTTCAAAAGTATCTATGAATAAAAAAAAGAAGAAATCCACGCGACTTACGAATACAAAAAACACGCGATTTAAATTCACACAAGGATAAAAAAAAATAAAAAAATACCACGGGAAATCATTTAAGAAATTCGATTTTAACGTTGATTTTATATAATATCTAATCGAATAATAACTCTATATCACGTATTATAAAACTTAATATTATTTTAAATCGCTATAGTTATACATATTATGTCGTTTAGAAATTTATTTTGAATTCATATAGTTTTTATGAAAACGATTATTATTGTTTGTTGTTAAGAGAATAAAATAATTTATCGATTACATCCAATCATATTTTAATACTTTAATCGCGATAATTACGTGCAAACTTTGATTATTATTTTTAATAACAGGTCACATTATTTAAACTGATTTGAACTTTATATTATTATAATATTAAAACCGTGATTAAATATATGCAATCCGAGTTAGTCGATGGACTTTCTTTAGAATTACAATCGATGAAAATAACAATAAAATCATTTTATCAAATAAAAAATAAACTATTATAATACTGATGTTTTTCACGTATTTTCTAATGAAACGGGTAAAATACTATTCTTCGAATGTGCGATATTGTGCAATTCGTTAATAGGTAATTCTGATTTAACTTTGTTTGTCGATTCGAACTTACTGTCTATTCAATATCTATATGCCAACGCGTTTCGCAGCCATTAGTCGAGTCCGCTGAACGAGAGACGCGCGATATTTCGCAAATTGAATTCGAATCATATTTTAATATAAGACATTCCTGCCGCCGGATGAAAATAGTTTTGCAGCAATTCGAATACAAGTAGTATAAAACTTGGCACAAAGTCTTATACAATTCTATCCAAGTCGCGTCGTATAGAAGGAGGAATGTTTATCTCCGACAATGAGAAGTTTGATAAATCTGCTTAGTGTGGATTTGACACACAATTATCTCGAACAATATGAACATATTTCCGACCGAGCGGGAGTTCGTCGGGTAACGGAAAGAAAAAGAAAGAGAAAAAACCGCGAGAGCTTTTAAAACAATGGAATCGCTCGAACACGTCGTCGTCGTCGTACCTACGCGAAAACAATCGATATTTTAATAGCGAAATCCGAAACGATCGGACGAGACGTGTGCGGATGATATACGGATTTCGCGGTTGCGTATGAATAAACGTTGGTTTTTTTCACGGCCGAATCACGCCAACGCGACGAGTTTTTACCTCGATGAAAATTCAATATTTTCCTTCCCCCCCCTCCCCATCTCGGGCGTCGACTCGCGCGGAGCGTACATACGACAGACGAGCGATATTCCGGGGACAGAGCAGCGGAGAATATGTAACAACGTGTGTGTGTGTGTGCGCGCGCGCGCGTGTGTTTTCACATGTATTTTAATGATCGTTTTATGCTAATATGCGTGTACAGTGTGCTTAATCTTGCAGAGGCGCGCTCGATACCGGGCTCTCCGTTACCCCGTCGTCACACCCCGTTCCCACACGTCGCCCGCCGTAATATAATCCCGGGCGCCGCTCTGAAATCACGTGTGAATATGAATGTTTGCCTACACTGATCCCGGACAATATTACCAGAGGTTTTCCGTAAATAGAAGACTCGTTATGTGTGTGTGTGTGCGCGCGCGGAGCACGGTTTGAACGGTAAAGCCGTGTAGGGTTTATTTTGCCCGGTTTACGGATTAAACGCTTTTCGGCGTTTCGGAGAGGAAAGAAAACGCGCGTTAAAAAACATGACAAAAAATAACGAAAACTCTACCCGGCGCGGCGGCCGCCGACGACGAACGCGTCGGGGGTAATATTATGCTCGAGGACGCGCCGCCGAAATAATTCTCCAAGACCGGCGGCGGCGCGCCCAATGTGTTAAGAGGATTTTCGATGGTTATTATTATGTTTAGACCGGTAAGAAAATCGTCCGCGCGAAACGGCGAAATAATATACGAACGCGCGCCCGGTGTCTAACCATCGACAATGGATAATAGTAGTGACGTTGTGTCGAGCGGAAATCGTCCGAGTTTTCGTTTATTAGAATTGAATATTTATATCGTTAAATTTTAGTGCTTTATTGACAATGACATTTATGAGTACTCACCGTTTTTTCAAAGTCGAATTCGTCGGACGCAAAAAAACATCTAGAAAAATAAAAAAACGGAAAATATTAAATTTTTTAACATCACAATTTTACGGAAATACACACGACAATATTATTTCTTCGGCGAAAGTAAACGACACGTGCACATAATATACGTAATATAATATGTGTCAACACGAAACTGCTGCTCGGCGAGGCCCACCATCTTTTCAAAGAAATAAACTCATAATAATATATCATTAAGAGTTTGTGGATCGCGGCGTGAAATTATTTTACCGATTTATGAGAGAAAAAAAATACGCTCGCGAAAACTTTAAAACATAAAATGTTCGTATACTAATGAATAGCGTGGAGGGTAGATATGTGTTTTACTTTTTTTCTTTGTCCCAAAGTCTGCGGCGCAACACCGGAAGTCATCGGAATATTGATGGATCGTTTCAGATAAGCATCAAAAGAGGAAGAGACTGGAAGTGCCGTATAATATTTTGATTAATAACATCATTGCCGCCGCCGTCGCGAAAACCATGAAAACGATCTAGCGACGCTTTGTCTTAAAAAGCTTCGTGGGGAGGGGGAACTTGTTTTACCCGATTGTTCCGTTATAGAAAAAAAAAAAAAGAAAAGAAAAAGGAAGAAGAAAAAAGGTAGGAAAAAACTTTCGGTATAACGTTCATTAAAAGCTACTGTAATTATGTACGTCTCGGCGTTGCTTATTTCTTTTCGGAGAGGGCGCACAGAAGAAAGGAGACTTATGATGTAATAATTATATTGAAGCCGAGGAACGAAAGTTTTTTTCAACTCGAGAAAAAGAAGGAAGAAAAAAAAAAATCACGAAAATCAAAACGCCGAGAAACACGGTGGGTCTATCATAATAATAAGTAGAAACGAGATGTTCGAGTACGCCGCGGGACGAGACGGCGGGAAACGCGATCTATCGGTACGAGATCGGACCGGACGAGCGAGGGAGCAGGAGAATCGCCGAGGAAAATTACGGCCGAGCGATCTATATAATAAGGACGTTGTTGGCGCGTCGCCGTCGCGGCTAATATTCCTCCGGCCGAAGCGTTGGACCGGACGTTTTGTCACGGCCGCGCGAAGGGACGAAGATTACTCGAGGCGGGGGCGGCATAAGTGACCGGTCGTCCGTCTTGATTCTTGTTTTATTGGTTTTATTTTTATCGCGCGTCTTCGGGGGATCGATGGCGGATGACACCGGCGACCCGGACGGAGTTCCATCAATGCCACGCGAGACGGCGGCGGCGGCACGAAGAGCGAACGCCGAGATGAATATAACAACCTAATACGGTTTGGCCCGCGCGTCTAGAGTGAGTTATGTTCGAGCACCAGGTGACGGCGTTATGCGCGGAGAGGACACGGGCGAGGGGACGAAAACTTGGCCGATATAATACGCGTTTCTCCCTGCCCAAACGGGTTAAAAGTTTTCCGCGGATATTTTTCGCGTGAAAAATCGTTATTATTATTATTATGATACGCCTACACTCGCTGCGCGTTTCGTTTCTACGAATTTTCTCAGCCCTTCGAAAATCCGAAGAAATCGACAAGTCCCGGCTCAGATTAATCGAATGTCTCCGCGAAAAGAGCCGTGAGGAGTGGAGAACGGACGCGACGAACGATCGAAACAATTATAACTGTCGTTATAAAACGTGTTACGTTTACACGACAATTAGGTCTGTTTTTTTTAATATACAGTTGAATTCGACTGTAGAAACTACAGATTTGGAATGATCGAAACGTGTATTTCTATTTTGTCTAGATGATTTGGTTTTATTCGAAACTCTCAGTTTCTAGAACTAATTATGCGCGAAACGATCGAAAAGTGGCCGAGACGAAAAATAATAACTAAAACGAAACCACTTGGCGTAAAAAAAAAAAAAGAAAAAAGAAAAAAAGTGAAAAAAGTTTGTTTATTGGGAAAGTTTTCTACTAAAATAAATATTTGCCCGCGCGGCGAGTCCTTGCCCTTTTAAGGAAGGACAATCTTTCTCGGAGAGCAAAGAGAGAGAGAAAAGTGCATTTAATATTTCCTTCCGGGCTTATAAACAATAATTATTACTTCCCGACGACGTTTAGATATTATTGCGATTTTATGAACTATTTATTATTAACATACTGTATTATATATCATAATAATGCTAACACTATATTTCCCATTCGCTGCCCGTCACATGAGACCCTGCGGTTATACATAATACGTTCATTACAGCGCGTTCGGTTCGATTATTTTTCTTCTCCGACCCTCGCCTCGCGTGCGTTGAATAGTAAATTTGAATTCTTTGTGATCGACGTGAAAAAGTCGGATCGCCGTAATTATAAAAGGGCGGATAGTATTTTCGCAATTAATTGCGTCGACGTAATTAGCGACGAGAGCGCGCAGTGTGTGTGTGTGTTTGTGCGCGCGCGAGATTTTATAAAAACTCGAAGCGTTTTGTTTTCCTTTTTTTTTGAAAAGCGTTTAAAACAAAACAGAATCATATCTTTACAAATCAAGTTTCAATAACACGAGTACCACCTATACGGCAGAGTGGTATGGATTTTGCTCGTCGCGTTGTAAACAACATAAAATTATTAGATTAAACATTAAATAAAAAGTGTCCGCTGTACAGATTTTTATTCGAATGTACGTGGAATATTTTTGAATTTAAAAAACGTCAACTTATTCCGACGCGGAAAACAACTATCTAAAACGAAAATTGGCCTTTTTTACTTTCGATAAGTGTTGTTGATGATAATTTATTGTTATAGGTTTCATTTTATTTTCAAAGAAAATTCAACGCTGAAAAACAATAAATAATATGTTATGTAACAATACGATTGAGTATAATGTTTAACCAACCGTTTGAATAGAAACTCATAATACGCGTAAAAAAATTATTATAAAACATAAAAAACAGAATAAAACGAGAAATTAAAAACGTAATGAAAACAATTAGCGAAACACGAGAAACAATTGGCAATTGTTACTCCGACAAGAAATATTGTCGTTGAAAAAAAAAAAAAAACAAACAAAGAATACAAAGTGCGTGCGAATTCTTCATTTTAAATAACGAAATAAAATGCCATATTTTAGACCGCAATTAATTGCGGTCGCATTCCTTATGAGACAATAATTATATAATATATATATTCCGCCTTTTGATATAATGTGCAGCGAATCTATAAAAAAATAATGCAGTCGTCTGTTGTTCGCGTCGAGAAAAAAAAATTATGTTACTGTTGTATGGGAGAAATTTATGGCATCGTAAAAGAGATAACCTATTATAGTTTTCTCTCGATAACTCGCATTGCTCGTGAACAGCGAAATGATTAATTTGATTTTACGTTTGGAGAGCGACGTTCGAACGTTTTTCAACAATAAATTACAATATCCGAAGCACATGTTGTTATTTTAAAGAACGAAAAACAGTCGACGACGATACTATACAGGTAGTACGCACGTCGTATAGTACTCGTATATATAAACTCGATTTAATCATATTGATTCGATTCGGCTTAGCGCGCCATTGCGAGTGCCATATTGATTATTGAAATTTAGGTAAGACTACCTCGGGAGACGCGGACGACGACGGCGGACGGATAATAGTCGTTTCTCGTTTGAGACTAACCTATACTCTAAAAGCCTACGATATGAAAACAATAACGATGTTACTAAACAATGTTACGTATTGACATTTTCAACACGAGACAATAACGCTGAAATTACGTTTGTTTTCTTTGGATATTTTTAAGAGGAGACGGTGTTATATAAAGGCGTCGGAATCTCTTGTTGTCAGCTCTTAATAAAAGGATTAGATTCTGATGCATACGAATGTACACGCTGAACAAATAGAATCGAAGAAGCTTTGTTCGAAACATCTTATCTTGTTCTCTCCCTTTGTCTGTCTCTAAAACACACGAGCACGCGCGCGCGCGCGCGCCGCATACTCTCTCACTCCTGGCTGGAATCGTTAATTTTAACCAACATGAATTTAATGTTCAGACAAACGAAAAATTAGAATCCTATATACTTTCGACTCGTTTGTAACCGTCGTATATTAAAAGAAATTAATAAACACATAATAAATGTACCGGTAAAATTCGATTGAATATTAAAAAAGTTGATTTTGAACGTATTTTTTTGCATTTTCCTCGCGTGTGATTTTCGTTTAGTACCCGTGTCGATAAAAACAACCGTATGATAAATACATAAATTATTCTTGGATATTATTATGAGTATAATATTATGTTTACAAAATTATATTTACTTCCGACAATATTGAAAAATAAAATCGTTTGCAAATATTAATTGAAATCAATAACATTAAACGTATTGATAATTAAACTCTGTACATACTTAAATTTAGAATTTTAAACAACATTAATCGCTATACGAACTCATTATCAAAGGCTAACGGTTTCCCCGTTGGCAATGGATACTTTACAAATTACAACTTATATAATATACCATTTGGTATGACAATAACATTTATTTGTTTTCACAGAAAACGAATGCATGAAGTTTGAAAATAAGTTTACGAATAATTTAATTGTTATTTTAAAACAGTTTTTATAGAATTAACACCGTTCCATTGTCGATCGGTATTTCGTCATCGCGTTGAAATCGCTAAAATCTCCGTCGCCGTTTTAATAATATTTTATATTTGCTACTACAGCGTATCGATTCGTCTGCACCTAAACAATTTATTACTCTCATATATTATATTCGGTAACTCGGTCGTTATTCGCATTTGGCTGCGAATTAAACGGATCGACTGACTGATCGATCCATACGATTCAAAAAGCCGAATAAATCTGTTGCGAACAAAAAATAAATAACCTATAATAACGGTGCTTGGGCGCTGAAAATTGTTTTGGACGGATAAAATACAAACATACGGTCGTCTCTTTCGGTACCGATTGCTGCGCGCCCCCTTTTGTCCTTTTTTCGCGGCCCTCGTAAATTTTCATTTTCTCCTTTTCCCCGTGTCCGCTTAAGAAAATTATTACGCCGCGAAAAAAAAACAAAAATCTACCCCCATCGCGGCAAATTGTTAATGTGCCCGCGCGAATCGCCCCCTCCCCCCGCGCCGCGTTACCGCCATGGGAACGAACCCGGACAAGATAAAGCAATCTACCCGTTTTCACGTTATAATAATATAATACATTAACACAAATTTCACGCCGCGGTCATTTCTATCGTATTACCGGGCGCCGACACTGCGGAATATTACTCTGTCTATGAAAAAAAACACCACATCGGACGCGTAATTTATATAGAGCCGCCGCCGTACTGTAATATATTTTATTTCGCGTTCTCGCGGAGACGCCGTTTCTACTCATTTTAACCACATATATTTACGAGTTTTATTGTTCTCTCAAAAACTATTTGTTCGCGCACGTGTTAGGTCGAAATATTTCCTTTTTCTCTCTCTGTCTCCACTCCGATACCGCAGAACTTCACGCCGTACACACACGAGTGACTGCGTAAGTGTGTTGACTTTTAAACAACTCATTTTGATCGTCACGACTGACTAAGCGATGTCAAATGTTACAAACAACTATAAAACGTCAAAAACACACACAAACACACATACATACGAGGTGTTTAAAGAAACGATTTTTGAAATTGAAAAAAATCCTACGTTTAACTGGGCACCACCGTATTGAACAGAAAAATTACCAGTACTCATCACTCGGCTTTCGATTAATCGAATTAGTTCGTTCGACGTACGTATTTTTTCGATTTATTCGTCTCTTTCAATAATTGTATATTATGTATTTGTTTTCGAGAGTTTTTCGCTTCTTAGCGAGTGCGATAGTAACATTTTCAGAAATCGAAAGCCTATATCTATATTTACGATACGTATTGATTATATAATATAATATTACGGTAGATCTGTCCGTTGTTCGGTACGTCAGTATCACAACCCCGTCACACGTCGGAGATCGGAAAGTCGTACGAGTTGTAGAAAAAAAACTTCCTCCGACGGGTCGAAAAAACGAGCGCGAACGTTATGTATTATACTGCAGGTGACTTTTAAAACGGCCTCGGAGACGAGCCGTTTCCGTCGCGTGTGCGCGCGTTAGATTATACGACGATATGTCGTCGGAAATCCGAACCGAAGATTTTCGACTGCGATTCTACGAACGAGGCCTACACGACGACGCGCGATATGCGATAGTAATATAATATACATAATAACCGAACAATGGCTCGTCACTCGCCGACCGCCGCCGGAGTTTAGTATGCGTTTCACGACGCGGCTAGCGGAGACGTCACGTCTGCGCGGTATATACATTATCATAACGACGATATAAGTGTGGCGAAAATATTCGACGACGACACATCTCGCGCGTCGCCGTCCCCTCGGATAATGTAAATCTAATAACCAACCGTTGGTCCCGCCGCGCCGACCGCGGGGCCGACGCGAAAACCGACGTTTTATTACTATCTATATATTATTTTTATTTCTTTTTTCGTTTCCACTCGATGTCCGCGAGTTTTCGTTGTTTTATTTCTTTTTACTTTCGAGCGCATCGGCTACATGACGTATCGGAGATACAACGTCGAAAACAAATGAGGCTGCCCCGGAGAGGAGTGTTTTTTTTTTTTCGTCGAAACGATTTTCCACTGCGCGGCGCCGACGTTTCGCGTAAACGCGCGGTTCTCGGCGACAACGATTGTATTGAAAAATCGCTCGATTAAATGTGATCGAACAAAATATAACTACGGTACACTGTGGAGAGAATATATTATATAGTGTTCTAAAATGTCTGGAAGACGTCGCGAAAAACGTTTCACATACAATACGGATGCTGTGAATCAAATCGTGTCTTAATAATAATCATTCCGGTTTAACAATAATTATTGATCATACCGTTTTTTTAAGGACAAAAAACAAACAATCATAACGATTTATGACTACTAACACGAATTCAAAACGATCGGTTTCTATAATATCATTGTGTGCTTATCGTACGAATGGATTTTCTCATGCGTTTCTAGTGTTTTTACTTCATAATCCGTATTATCTACACGCCGTTATGTAATTTGTACGATGTTGCAAACCGACAATCTCACTCCAAGCGCGTCGCGTATACACTGCGTACGGATCGTAAATGTTTACACTCCTCGTACGTGTTCCGTTCCCTAAAGATCAAGGACGTGCGGTCCAATAAATCTGTCACCAGCTGCGTTATTGTTATTACCTGCCACATCGAAATCACTTTTGTTCTACAGATGGCCAACGCACACCCAAAGCTTTTTTAGATTATTCCGAGTGAAACGACGAATGCATTTGTTTCACCGTGACACGTGTTTTTTTTTTAATCTTAAAGAAAAGAAGGTCATATATTTAACTCCGGGACGAGTTTTTCCGGTAGCAAATGCTGTCGGAATAGTATTTTAGAGGTCGAAACGTTTTTCAACGGTTTATTCGAAAGTTTAAAAAAAAATCACCAAAAAAAAAAAACCGGCAAACAATTTACAAAACAAAGGTTTTCGACTAAATCTAATTATAGTTCCTCTCCTTCGATCAGAACCTTCCGAAGCGACGGTTTGAAAACTACATCGGCTCAAAATCCTAAAAAACCAATTCGCCAACATCAATTACCCGCCGTCACATGTAGTCTCGTATATCGTTTTTTTTTTTTTTTTGTTCCTATTAATTTTGTTCCTCCCCGACGACACTCCCCCTCCCCCGAGTTTTAGCGATATGACGTTTACACTTAATAACAGCGCCCGCGTTCGGACAGACGATATTATCTCCTCGTCGTGTGCGCGTACTGTACTGTATTGCACCGTACTCGTTTTCTAACCTAAACGGAAAAGTGAGATTTTTTTTTTATTTTCCTACATTATTACATAGGCCAGTGCCGTCTTAAGCAGTAAAAATCGGCGTCTAACAGGCAATTCCCGAGGCTCACGGTATAGATTTATCGCGCTTTTATTACCTTTTAACTTTTCTCTTTAAATCTCACGTTACGGTCGCCAAAACCCAGTGTTGTAACGGTTATGAAACACCGTCGTACATACACGCACACATATAAATAAATAAATATATATATATATTATTCCCGTCACACTATAACATTTAACTCGCGTGCGTATATCCACATGCCGTCTCCTAGAGACGTAATCCAATTTGCTACTCTTAACGTCTCCCCAGTCGACCTTCTCCCTTTTTTATATTCCAGACCATCCGCCGGCTGCTTTGCACATCACCTTATATACGTATCCCGCGGAATCGACTGAACTCGATAATTCTTTTCAGCACACTAATCAAATTTCGCTTAGGATCAAAGGATATTAACTAACAGAGTTGCTGATCTGCAATCTAATAAAACAGACGCGATTCTTTTATTTTTACTCTTTTTTTTTTTGTAACATCTCACCTGTTTCCACACACATTCATAATAAATAAACATTTCGCTCGTTTTACCCGTGCACTCAGATGGGATTAAAAAAAAAAAAAAAAAAAAAGGGAGAAAAAAATGCCAACGTTTATATGTACTTTGTTTGATTAAGTTTAATTTATATACATATTCAATACACTATACACGCCGTGTAGTGAGAATCTTCGTTAGAAATGTTATCGGGTTGTGATTTGAAAAATAAAGTTTTGTTTATAAAAGTTCCGAGTACTTAGTTTGTACAGTGTTGATTGAAAACCAATATCGTATGCTTTGAATTCAAACGTACGACTAAACCAATTACCGACTTAAACGTTAATAGAATTTTCTTTTGTCTAATTATTATACTTGTAATTCGATTTATAAATTCCAATGGATCGCCAATCAATCGAATATTGTGTGAATGAAAAAATTGCCCAAAACTCGCGTAATATATTATAGTTTTAAAACTTTTCGTTGAAAGTAACTATATGTAACTATAAATGAAAGTACTCTATAAATAAAAATAACAGTTTACCGAGACTTAATTAATCGTTTGTTTAATACGAAATATACAACGTGCGAATGCAACTTTCGAAATCTTCGTAGAAGTAATAATCGACGATTATATTAATTCAAATTTATTTTCAAAACGTTTCCGCTATCCTAATGTGTGTTTTCTTTGAAACGACGAATAATAATTAATTATCGCTCCCACGGTTAAATAACTTGATCCCGCTGTGCTCGGCACGGTGGTGGCGCGACTAAATCTCATCGCGCCCGCGACGATAATACTTTCAATTAATTTCGTTCGTTATTAAATTTTATTACGTATACATAATATTAGTGGCACACAAACACCGATTGTTTCAACGAATCCCGAATCGATGGCGCGAAAAACGCTAAATATATATTCCGGATTATCCGTCCGTTATTTTACGTTCGGGGAAAAAAAAGTCATCAAAACTTTACCCGGCGAGTTTTGGGAGTTAGTTGTCCTCATTGTTTAATTTTGTGCGCTGACATCGCCCAACGATTATTATTTGGAAAAATAAATAGGCGACTTTTCAACGAGAGATTTCAACCGAATTCCAAGTGCGATTTTCATAATAAATCCGCGCGGTTTAATGTGAAGCTCGCGTGAGATATTTTATGCAACGTCGAGGAACCCGCAAAACACGTCGCCCCCTCAGCACTTCCCCCCGTACTCTTACGCTACCGGGTAGATTACGCAACACACATCCGGTTTTTGTGCCGCCGGCTACAACGCCGTCCGCACTCCGCCTCGTATTCAGTACGAAATTCGGTCTCGGAGGACACACACGTCGCGACGACGAGTAATCGACGCGTCTTTTTATTTTTTAATGAAATCGATCGGACGTCCGCCTTTCGATGCGAACACAGAAAGAAATTTACAACTGCCGTTGTTCACTTCTGCGCGGGTTTATTTAAAATTATGTTAAACCGACGGTCGGGGCTGAAAAACTATATTATTCGAGAAAATGTCTATTAACGGTATGAAACGACGACGTCTCTTTCATCTCCGGGTTACTTTGTTCGTTTAATTAACCGGAGTGTCGAAAACTCGGCGAATACTTATTAATATTCCATGACATTTATTATGAATACATGTTTTAGTAACAAACATCCTGAAATATTCATACAATCTACGGGACTCTTTTTATTTCACGCTCAAGAGTGTAAACAACCATCATTATTTATTATTTATTATTTTTGTTTTTTTTTTTTATTTTCGTAATTAATTAATGCTGGATGACGTCTCACAAAGATTTTGTATTGTATAAACTAAAATCGTAACGATTTTTAGCGCAACCCCTACTTTTGTATCCACAAATCACAGATTTCCCCTCCTCAGAAATGTACCAATATAATATCATCAAAATGATAGAACCAACAGCAACCAAATCACGTCAAAGTCATACAATAGAATGATGTATATGAAATCACACGGTACATAATATATGAGTATGTAAAATATATCAATTTCTTTTAGTGGTTGAAAAATATCAATGCAAAAAAACTCAACGGTTCACAAATTTTCTAAGGCGATTATTATTTTCTCTATACGACGTAGAAACGGAGTAATCGATACACGAATTACATTCGTTTACCCGACAATTCCATACCCAGTGAAGACGAAATTCACAAACGTACTTTAAATATTAAAATGTAGAACGGAGTTGTTTTGTTTTATTTTTTTCAAAATCTAGCCTTTGAAATTCGTACAATCGCCTTCTGCGGACCACCAAACAAAACTAAATTTGTGTAATATAAATCGTTTTTAAACAGACGCGTTTTATTAACGTGGAAAAAAAATAATATGAAAATATAATATTAAGAAAACTCGTGGAAATGGCGGTCGGCGGCGGCTCGATTTGAACTCGCGAAATACCTACGTATAATGAACGACAAGTATTAGCGCCGCGCTATTTACTTTCTCTCGAATATTTGTCGTGGATAATTCGAGAGGTGCATTGGCGCATCTTTCCGATAACTCCGATAGGGTCGTTTCTACTGTTGGTTAGTTAAACTCGAATACATGAAAGGAACTTTGGCGGTTCGAAAAAAAAAAATATATATATATATATATATATACGTATATACAAAGTACAAAACTTGCTGATTTCAATTTCAGAGAAATAAAAATCCCAATGGACTTTTGAATAGGTCTTCTGTGCGACGACTGTAACGAGTTTTTTTTTTTTTTTTCTTTTCAACAGTTACTTTTAGCATCGAGTTATATTTTTATATTATGAGAAACATTCGATTCGTTTTCTTTCAGAGAGAAACGTAATAATACATTGAAACCATACACACAAATCAGAAATATTTTTAACTTTTATCGATAACCGTAAAACGACGTGCCGTTTTAACATAATAATAATACTATTATTTTTTTTTTACGATATAAAAAAAAAAAAAAAAAACGTTATTATTTTTTAATTTATTTCCATTCTTATAGTTATTCCAATATGAAAAGACCGCGTATTACATTATAACGCGCGCGCGCGCGCGCGAAAAATAAGAAAAAAAGGAAAATCTTAAAACGCACTATCGCTCATTGAATACTGATAATGATTGGACCGTAGAGGTGGTTATTTATACAAGACGCGCATATACGTATATAATATATATAAACGTACTATATATTATATTCACTCGACGGGCGTTTAGATCACGCGCAGAAATTCCAGACATTTATATTGGTTGACCATTTCCGAATATATTAACGTCAGCCAGGCCGGTACGGTTGTTATATAGAGAGAGCCCTTTCTTCCCTCCGTTATCTTCTTTTCAGGGCTTTCTTTTCTTTTTCCTTCTTTATTTCGCCCGTCCCCGTTTGCCCGCCGGGCGGGCGGGGAACTCGTATTTTTTATCGAGCCCGAGACGAACCCTTCGGTTCGTGCCAAACATTCGTTGCGATTTATTTTACAATGAACTTCAAACGGTACTACACTATAGTCGTGCGAGTGCACTCGGTGCGCGATCTATAAACGCGCGCGGAATGGCCCGGACGAGTCGCTATTCTGTCGCTCACTCGAACGCGCGCGTGGACGCGTGGAACCCCCGACGATCTCGTTTATAGCCGAAACGCGATGTGTCGTTGCGCGTTACGAGAACGAGTATGACGATCAGAGTTGCCTGCTAAAACCGTGTAAATATCAAACGGCGCGCCGGTGACTTGCCGGCAAAACTGTTTAGTCATATTAACGCAATTCAATTTCGACTAAAAACGACAATTTCTTACGCCGCGCCGCGCGTAACAGCAGGCTGTTGAGAGTAATCAACTTAGCGTCCACACACTGACGAACGAACAATGTTAATTCAATAAAAACGGAGGCGGCCAGTTTAGATTAACACTTTACATACGAAATTAGAAGAATACGCCGCACACGGGGAAACAATTAGACCCAGAATAAATTGAGTTTCATAAATAATAGAAATTCCAACTAGTTTTACTACTACTAATATTGCGGTGAATTTAATTTTTCGTTATTATCGCGCGTATTATGAATCGGCGAACACAAACTCTATAACTCGAACGCGTTTTAATCGTTGACAATCGAGGACAAACCGTTTGTTAAATTATTTGACGAACGCGACCGTATAATATAAAAATATTGTTCACTCGTAATATTCAACGCTTCTTTTTTTTTTATCGAAAATACGTTTTTGTTTTTACGACAAATAAAACGGAAATATTAAAATTAACAAGCCTTGTTTCAATATTATGACCGTCGCCAATGTATACAGTAACCGATTTTTTTTGTATCATTATTTCGCGATGACTCGGGCCAATTATATTATTTGTTGTTCTTATAAAACCATATTCTACGTTTAACTTATCGTCGGACTTTATTGACCACTTTTTTGATCTTTTTGATTTTTTTTTCAATAATAAGGAACGTACATCGAAGTAGTATTTGAACAGTTGAAAAATAAACGACGTCCGTCAACAATTAATTTACCAATTCTACAGTACCGCTTACATTTGAAATGAAAACAACAATAAAGTAAGTAATATTACGTGAGAATAATTATAAGTAATAAGTTATTACTAATTATGTATTATATAAGTATATTAAACTCCTTGTCGTTATACAAGTCATTACAGTCTTATGAGTTACAAATAAACCTTGAAAAAGATCTCGTTTTATTCTAATAAGTATTCTTAAGTACGTCAGAGGTGGACGATGAGTTTTACTTTTAAGTCTATTTCTTTTATACGATTCTATTTTACGACCGCTAAAAAAAAAAAAAAACCCAAAATCTTTTATCAAAATCGATACCATTCATTGGTACGTTTAATTTTAATGCTATTTTTGTTTTCACGTCCATATCAATCAAAGAGGGTCTTTGTGCTTTTTTCGAGATATTTTTAATTGGCTTCAAAAATTCAAAAGCCATTCAAATCGCTCGCCTAAAGTAATACGATATTTTTTGTCGAGACGGTAAATAAATAACTTTAATGAAACGATTTCTCGAAAAATATATATGCGTGGGAGGTACTATTATACTAACCTACACATTATGACGTGTTTTACCTTTTTTTTTTTAAATAAAGTACGAAATCGCTGTTTGGCAATTGGCAATTTCCAAATTTTGGCACCTGTATGTGTAATTTAGAATGTTAAATATTTTTTATAATTTTAAACGATTTTAATCAGTCGAAACATTTATATAATCAAACGACTAGTTGTGATTGTCACGAGACAACGGTAAAAAGCAAAAAAAAAACCGATCGACTCTAGAAATTGAAAAAAAAAAATAAAAATAAACGAATTCGTAAAATATTTGTATGCGACGGATACGCTCGCGCATATCGTTGATAAAAAATATTATGACACGACCGTTTCGACAGTAATAATATTATTCGATCGTCGTTTATCGGCATTACCATTTTTCCACTATATTATCGTTCCGATATTGTTGTCGACACATGGTGGCGTCCACTATAATACCGGCGGCGGCGGCTGTTATACATCTCGGTTATTACGGGGAAAAGTTTACCGGACAAAGTTGTCCGACACACATGACGCGTTACCGGGCCATCCGACGACGTGTAAGACGAGGGGCATATGTGATGACGCGTATAAAACTTTCGATAAGTGTTTGCTTCTTTAAGTAGTCCGAAAACGAATCTATCAGTGCACCAAATGTCTGGGAAGGGGGGGGGGGAGGGCAGAAGAGAGAAACGGGACGGAATAATGATCAGTACACGCTCGCGCAGTCGCTCCTGCGATAAATCAATCTCGGGCGCGCATGTACCACTTGTACATTCTTCAAAACGTTTTCCGCCGCCGTCGGTTATTGGCCAGCGCGAAACTTTATCCGGTGAAAACTTTTCTCCTTTTTTTTCTCTCTCTCTCTCTCTCTCCTCGCCGTTTCTTTGCCCGCGCTCCCCCCGACTCTTTACTTCGATTCCTTCCCCCCTACCCGCACCACCGCCGCGTTATTTTCCTTCATGAAAAAGTTTTGTCCGACAGACTATTGCATGCACGGCCACCAGTCGTCGGAGGATGGAGAAAAAAAATCCGCGAAATTATCCTGGAAATTTGTAAAACCGCCTGGGAAACTATAAGCGCGAGGATGAGAAAAAAAAAACAAAAGCACGCGAGAGATTTAAACGTTCCGGTCCGTTTCGAGTTACCACTAATGAATATTTAATACGTATATATGTTGTTTCTATGCGTTCTAATATTACCGGTTTGTTCAAATCGGTTACCGGACTTCAAACGATAAATCGATGCGATCAGATAAATCAGAGTTTAACATTATAACTTCCTATTACTCGGAGAAAAAAATATCCTCGCCTAAGAGAAAGTTTTTTTTTTTCTCTCGTTGATAGTTCTCTGTCCTCGAAAGCCTATCTCTCCATTAGGTTGGTTTTCAGTGACACGCTAAGACCGCCGTTAAATCCCGACTTTGACTCGGTAGGCTCTGTTGATCCTACTAAAACGTTATGAGACCGTTCTACCGTGTTCTAAACGTATAATAGCCGTACGAGAGACCCCTAGGTGGCCTAGTATTAATATACATCGGAATTTCGACTATAAAATCGTCGTGCGCTCGACATTACGCGTGCATGTCGTGCGTGTGCGTTATCGAAACTGTAAAGTATAGGTGTGGTATAAGATGATAATAAATATGACATGTCGTGCGCAGGACTCAATCCTATAGACCGCTGAAATTACCTCGCGCACATTAGTGGCCGGCTACCGCGCGTGAGCACCACGGTTTTCCGGTTCGTTAAACGCGCGCAACGCTCTGCGTTATCGTCCGGACAAGGGTTGCACATAAGGGTTAATAATCGAGGATATGATAGAAGGGATATGGGTATTTTTTTCTTCCTATCGAAGGTCGTTTCATTACAACTATTTCGTAACGTATAGCATCATGCCGGCGGAGTACTTACGCGTGTACGGGGGCGCGGTGGCTTAGGCAGCGGCGGCTCGCTTCGTTTTTCTTCCCGCGGCGAATGGATGTGTCTGAAACAAAAACAATTTATATGATAATTTCCGTCGTAACGCGTTCGATTACTTATTATGACGCGGCGGGTAGTAAATTATTATACCTCGTACGCGCGATTATGATTCGGAAAAATCGAAAAAAACGAAAAATACGTATACGTATACGTATATTATTAAAATTCTTATATTAACATTCTTAAACACTCGAAAAACACAGAGAACAAAACCAATCTCAATGCAATATTTTTTACCATCGTTATTCGGCGTTCCCGGTAATTATACTAATCATTCGATTTTTCGAAACAATCGCGATATTTATTTCGATCGTCTATGAATAATAATTGTTATTTTCTTCGTTTCGTTTTGCGAGACGAATGATTCCCTCGTTTATTTAAAATAACTCTTTGAACGGTGTTGGGCGATTAGGAATTTCTATGGGAAAAAAACACAATAATACTCATATTATACCTAAACCACAAAACATAATACACAACGAAAAGTCTAAACTAAATTACCGAGTAATAAATTACCGCCGTGGGTCTAACGAAGACTGCTTTCATACTCGGTATATAATACGTGTCTGGTACAAAACGGCTCTAAGACACGTAAACTGCCGATAATGATATTTTATTCTATGAAAAAAAAACTTTTCTTTTCTCAGTTATTTTATTATACGAGTGTATATATCTGTTAGAATATCGACGGGTTGAAATTTTACATTAACAAAATAACTATTTGCCAGTATTTTTTTACTACCTTTTCGATCAATTTATATTTCATTCTATATACCTATACTAATTTCATACATTTAAAATTAATTTATTATTATCGTTACTTATGTTATTATTATTACTAAGAGTATTTACTAATCGATTCTCAAGTTCAATAATATAGTTTTATACCTTGACTCGTAAATATAGTTAAAACTTTGCAAAAAAAGAAGAAAAAGAAGAAAAAAACGTGAACCCTAACTTACAAACAATATAAATAAATTTGTATTCGATCGTTGGGGTATAACTTTTTTTTTTAAAACAAACACGCGGGACGAATGAGGAAGGAGATTTATCTAAAACGGAAAAATCCTCGACCATTAATCTAATCTGATCACACAACTTTTAACCTTCCTTCACACTACGCCCGTCGTCACCGTCCGTCCCCGTCGGTTTAAATAGTATGTTTTATCGGTCGGCCCGATGTTTCTCGAGTACCGGCGGACGAAATGTTTCGAGTTATGGGAATCGAGCGTATTTGCGTAACACAACGAGACGCTCGCGGAAAGCCCTCCAACTCCTTTCTCGGAAGTCCAAAACTTCAAAACGTTGTTGTACGCGTTTCCGGCAAATTCGATGCGAGTATTTATATTAAATTGCATAATGATGACGGGGGACGTTCGGTCAACAGTTTCAATTCATTACGTACCTACTGAGCAATCAAAGTAAAAGAAAATAGTGCCGTCATAATATTATTCGTGGTTGCTCGTTTAATTTTGATTTCCTGTTCCGCAGTGGGCGTAACGCGACGAATATTGAAGATCGTCATGACCGGAACACTACAGAAACCGACATAATACGCACGGCGTGTCGGCGAGCCTGAGAAACACGTCGAGAAAAATGGCGTTTCGACCAAACGACAGCTGTCCAAGACGCGGTAATATTTATTTCACCATGTTTAATAATAACGCATACTGTTGTAAGATTCAAGTATCAGCAATTATATTATATTTTATAACGCTGCAAAATAATCTCGAGCAAATTATAATATTTGTTTAATAACTTTTCTTTGACAACAACAATAATTATAAACGTTTGTGGTTACTTTTTTCACTCTAGTTTGAATCATCAAGCACTACTTATTCTTCAACTTTTCAAAGCCGAACGGTGGCGAGCATAAAACCATATCCACTTACGTGCGCCCGTTTTTTTTTTTTGTTTTTACAAGTACTATATACCTTTTATACTGCTATACTTTGTTATTATGCTCAAACACATTGCTCGCTTGCACAATGTAAATTTGAATTGCTTGTAAACTAATTCAATTTTACATAATGTTTCGTTCAGGTTTTAATTACAAAAACTCGTCCAAAAAGTCATTCAAAACGATTACATTTACAATAATTATAATCAGAAGAATAATAATGAAATAAAAGAAGAAATTCAGATGCTATTGTTCGGAAATTATTTCACTGCCATCCGTCGAGATAGATTGATGAATTCGTTTTACAAAAATTATATCTCCAGCGTATCACATAATTAACTCAAACGCAATAAGTCCACAATGGTCATATTATAAACGTGCATAGTTAGGTAACTAACTGAAATTCACTCGATAGGTTATATTCGGTTCGAACGTTTCGTATGAAATAATAAACGAGTAATCACTTACGAGAAGTATTGGTCGGCGAATCAACGAAATGTCAAACGAAAAAGTGCTGGTGGGTGTTAATTTCGCAAAAGTTTAGCGCGAAAAACGAGACGGTGGTTTTTTTTTTTAATACGTACGAAAAAAAAAAAAAACATAATTCACGGTGAAATTTAACAGGATACCTGCTTTGAGCGCTACAGATTTCAAAAAGCAACGACGACGAAAAACACCCCTTTTCGTGTTATATTCCGGAATACGTTTTCTTGCCTCGCGGGTTTGTCAGCCATACCTCTTTCCGCTCGTTTTATTTAATATCTTTGGCGAATAGTTACGACTCTAAACACCGTGTACTCGAAACGGTCTCCGGCCTTCTAATCTGTTTGCCCGGTAAATGGCCGATACTACTACGCTATATTTAAATAGAATATTAAAGCGCCGCAGATAGGACGGAATTATTTTTTGTTAAAGCTAATCAAATGAAAAGTTCGTTTTAACAATAGCGCGCCGAAAAAAAAAAATAAATAAAATATTAAAAAACGTTTGTTCTCGGGTTAAATCAAAAATAAAACACTTCGATGATAGTCGATTGAAATAATTACTAAACGACTCAAACCAAAACGTCATATAATACGATGCGAATTCCTATGTACGATTATTATTTATCGATACCAACAAATAATAAACGTACTAAATCGTCAGAAAAAAAGAACCGCATGATAGTAACTTACAAACTGCTGCGAGTTTTTTCGTACAAACGAAGTATATACTTGGAATACGGTTGTGTTTCTTTTTAATGATACCTATGTGGCCGAGTGGCAACAAAGTATTAGTTGAACTCTTAAACGAACCATTTAACGTTGGCATAAAAAATTTGAGACGTTTATCACCTTAAAGTTTTTTTTTTATTTTTATTTATACAGTGCTTTTGTACGTAAAGTCATTAATTTGATCGAATGACACTAAGCATTTTTACTACGGTATATAGTTATTCGAGTGTACTACAAAATTTATTATATTTATAATAAAATTTATAACCCAAAAGTTTACTGGAAATAATGAAAAATATTTTCGGTGTAGTTTTGTGTTATTGCTGTCTATATTTTCTTTTTCGAAACGTATAGGTATATATATACAACGTTCAATATACATTTTTACGACCACCGAAATCGTATACGTCTGCGGCAAAGTGGGTTTTTATTTATTTTGTACAACATAGGATGTATAGAGAGAGGTCCTTTGTGTCCGTGCACAAATACATAATTGTGTGTTCGACAATATATATATATATATTGTTTAATGCCATCGATATTTAAGATAATATAATAAATAATGTATAATTCGTGAATCGAAAATAATTTAATAGCATTGTTTCACATCGCATGATAATAATAATATATAAATTATACCGTACACTCTAGAATGGCATTATGTATGGCGCGCGATTTTGACGGATTCGTATAAATTGCTCGAAAAGCTGAAATTCAAACGATTCAAGAGAAAGAAAATAAAAACGCGTTTTAATTACAGATATTATATTGACAGCAATTATATTTTGATATACTTTTAATACACGGACACGTGGCGCTGAGCACTCTTTACCTTACATTTTTAAATCGAATGGATTAAAATTATAGTGATAACAATAATTTCTAAAACCAGGACTCGTATTCGCCGTAATTTTCGGTAATTAGTTTTAATCAAAACGCGCACGTGTCTTTACACCGCAGTGCGCCAATTCTGTCGTTTCTCTCCCGAGTTTTTTTCTTTTCTTTCGATAACATCGATACAAGACTTTTGAAAAATATAATTTATAAGCAGACCGATAACGCGTTTTCGAATTTCGACGCGATCGAACTCTCGTTCAATTATTATGAATCGACACCTAAATCCGATCGAAGGGTCGGTATAAAACGTAATATAGGCGCTGGCCGTCTGACGTGACGTCCGACACAACGACGGTATTTTACACAAAGGCACACATCATCATCGCATATATTATATTATAATAATAAAGTCGTGTACATTATGCGCCCGCCGTAATATAATAATAATACAACACAGTGTCATCATTTTGTCACGGTTTTTCACGGGTCATTTCCGAATGCAGCGAACTCGATTTGAATATGAATTACTTTAACAATTCAGCGCCGCTGGTGTGTGTGTGAGGGGGGGGGGGCAGCATTGTCGGGGCGAGAAAGAGAGATGGATAGACAAAGAGAGCGAGAGAGAGAGAGAGAGAGGAGTTTAGTGAGGTAGAATTTTAGTTGGAATCGGGAAAGCGAGTAGAGGGTGTCGAGGCACTAGAGAGTGATGATTTACAAGTGTCCCTGTTTTGACGAAAGGGTTAAGGACGGGGAATTCGCGGCGAAAAGGGCCATCAATCAATCCGACAGTCGGCAAAAGCCCATTAATCCTTTTTGATCGTAGTCGTGCGTGCAATTTAATTGTTCGCATAACAAATGACCCGTTTGTCCCTCAACACGGCGACCGACGGCGGCGGCGCGCCGCGGCACCGGCATCGCGGATAATATACGAATGATGTTTGCCGAAAAAAAGTAAAAAAATATCACACAACATTATCGGTTGATATCGACGACGTGTACCGGCCGAAATTAATTGCAACGCGAGCTCAAACAAAATAAAATCGTTGTGCAAACAACGACGAAACGTAAGCGGTTTTTTTTTTTTCCGGATATTTTCAACAACTATCGTAATTCTCGATCGTAAAACAGAAAAATAAACCGCTCCGATACGGTTTGACATTTTCCTCCGGTACTTTAAACGTGTTTTCCGTCCTTTAATTATATTTAAGCGCAGTTTATATTACCGATGATTACAATGATTGTTCGGGTAAACGTTTAATTTATTTTAGGTGTATTATGCGTGCGTGTGAATGCGCGCGAGCGCGCGTAAAAATAATTTCATTAACAAAATAATAGACAAATATACAAAACGCGTTCAATTATAAAGTACACAAATTACAAAAGTATGTATATATGTGGTGGTATGAATTAAATATTATACTATGTTTATCCGACATTTTAATTTTTAATATTTTTTACTGAATTCCGTTAATTTCCACTTGATCGATTGACGTTCAGATCAATCTCTAATTACATATGTATATGTAATAAAAAAAAAAAACAAATAAAACGGTAAATACAACAGTTGATTATACCCGTAATAATTATTATTTGTGCTTAATGTATATCGGCGAACGTTGTAGAGTCTGTGGCGCGTAATTAATACGGAAACTATTTTGTAACAGTCGATTGAATTATCATTGTTCCAGAGAGACGTCATCGTGTTTTCAACTAACCACGACATAATATTATCTGTATAATGCGATATGTGAGCTAGAGACTCGTTCTCGTGTAACACTAATAACCGATACCGGTGTTTGTTTGTAAAATGAAATGCCACAGACTAATAAATCGTAATAATAATTAATCCAGACCGAAAGACAAATCGTTATGAGAATGAGACAGACAATACAGTATATTCATCGAATGAACATGATAATTTCACGTTTTTGACGATCGAACATTTTCAAGCCAATTGTACAACTAATTATAACTGTGAAGAAAAAAACAAAACTATCGCGATGATCAGATTCTAATTTTTGTCATTTCTAACAATACGATAAAGCGCGAGAAATATATCATTTAATCTAATAAGATTTGAACTATAGCGAGTAAATATTGAATACCCGAGTTATTCGGGTATTCCGCAAAAAATTAGTAAACGAACAACGCGTTTTCGTCTCAATATGAATACTATAATATGGCGAGGTAGAAGACAAAAAAAAGATCGATAAATCCGTCACTTTCTAGTTGAGAGCAAACACGCGACATCATGCGAAAGGATTATCATTACCGCGCGAGCAATAATACGTATGTTTACTATAATCAAAAAAAATTATATATTTTTTAATTTTAGCGTAATATTTTTCCAGCGGTTTTTTAATGAAACACCGCTTTTGATCCGAACGCGTGGTTGTCGAATAATCACGTTCACATAGTGTTTGAATATACCGTCAGAAATTAATAGGCAGTGATTTATACGGCTAGGGGATGCGTGTACGCGTAAAGTCGAATGGAGAACACGCGGAAGATCCCATTTTGTCTCGAGTAATTTATATCACGGAGGGAATTTTTCTCTTATTATCCTTTGGGAGTATAAAGCAATTTCACGTGCCGGATACGAGGTTAATTAAACTGATAACCAATTCATCTTGGCGGCATCCTCCCATACCGTGTAGAGGCCTCTCCGGTTGGAAATTACGACCGCACGTTGAAAATCAGTTTCCGCACAATAGGCTCATAGTTTGTAGAACGTGATACCCGAAGAGTTTCGTCGAGAGAAAGTAATTTCACGACTGTTTGATCAAAAACAACGACGGAGTATTGATTACAAAACCGATCCACACGTCGAAACGGAGTAACCGTTATAATATTTTAAACGCCAACGCGCAAAACATTTTGTACAAATAATAATCATTACCGCGATGTGTACGATATTATTTATTGCCCCGGCGTTTCCGCGCGATAAATCGAAAAACGATAGTTTTGAGCTTTTCGGTTACAGCGCGATAGTGCTTGCTTTTTTTTTTTTTCACTTTGACCGCTCTGTCAAACATTATCCGCACCGAAAGCAAATCAAACAAGGAGTAACCAGTGTACCGTACGGGATTAAAAAATAAATAAAAACCCATCCGTTTTGTACGAATAAATTTAAAAAAAAAAAAAACACGCGTTGTGTATATTATTCGCGATCTGTGTTCGACTCTCTCTAACGATTAAAACAGACGCGAATACTCTTAATGCCTCGCGTTCGGTTTAATTTAACTGGTTAAGAGGTTTTTAGCACTTAAACGTCATCCCGATGCCAAACGCCGAACGAAAACCGTTCGGCCGGCTTTTGCCCGGTAGCCGCGAGATTACGAAAATTAATAGGATGCCGTTGTTTAAAATTAAAACAAGCACCGCGCCGCGCTATATAATATAATTTCGTAAAATATATTCAAACTCCCTCGCCGTAAACCGCATTACAAATACATTTAAACTAATGAAAATTGCCAATAAGTGTATACGTTCACCGTACAGACGACGACGCACAGTTGGTTCGTCGTCGTGCTGATTTCAAACAATTCCCTTAATCGTATGTACTAAATCTAAATAATTATGCATACTATTCTGATTGATAATAATAATTGTTATCGAACTGATCGACAGTTTGCAGACTTAAGTGGATAATAATTTAGTAGTAATTACTACTACGCTTTGAGATCACATGTTACATTATTCCCGCATTAAAATGCATAAGTTATATTATAAACAAGCTAATTGCTTTTAACCGAAAATATATTTGCATTTTTATGATATTATCCGGATCGATAATTGCTTTTCGCGCCCTTCCATTTTTGTACAAACATAATATACCCTAGTCGGGAATATTGCAAACGTCGCCGTGTTTTCGAATAAAGTATTTATTATTTTCAACAGAGTGCACTCGGTGTGATAACTAATCGATGAGTAGAAAATATTAATATTAACATAGACCGTGGCTACAAAATAACCAAAATAATAAAAAATATTATTTACATCGTCTAAAGTTAACACGATGGAGCAATGGTTTTCAAAAAAAAAAAAAAATTGTTTAATAAATATTACAGAAAACGATAATGAAAATTAAGCAAATAAATACATATTAAACGAATGACTTTCAACATGACGTCTGCGCTGTCGAAATAAACATAAATTCCATTAGTACGTTTTACACCGCGTTTTTATTTTATATACAATAAACTGTTGTTAATAATTTATATGTAGTTCAAATAAAATGATTACTTAAACTACAGCATAACTTTACTACGTTTTTAAGTGACTCAAAACTAATTTATCCAACGTGCTCGGAATAGAAGAGTGCTACACCGCTACGTTAAAAATAGTCTCTTGAGAAATGTTCATTCGGAAGTTAAACTTGAGGTTTATTTTTATTCTTTGTCTCTGCAGGACTCCTTAGAAGTATATAAATATATATATATATATATATATAGTTTGAAAAGGAAAAGTTATCATAAAAAATAATAATAATAATAATATGAATTGTACACAAAGGTTGATGGAGAAATCCCAGCATGTAAATTATATTAGCAGCGATATTGTTGTCAGTTCGTTTGCCTTTAAGAAAAAAGTTGAAAAATCATAACAAAAAAATGTAACATCCGAAAAATAACGACAACCGGAAATGCAATAAGCTTCTTGTTGAGTTTAAAAAGCAAAGTTCAATCTTATAATTATATTTAAAATGTTAAAAACTTATTGCCTCGCAACTTTTTTTTTTCAACTCGAAACTCGAGTGATGTACATTCTTTGATTTTTAGCCACTTAATTGTCAAAGATAAAACATCATACACACACACGCACACACTAATAGTGTACTTTTAAAAGTATAAAATACAAAATGTATATTTTTACCGGTGATTTTTTTTTTTTTCTACAATTTATATTATTTCAAAACGGTACGTACTGGTAGTAGATCCAATGTACTGGCGAAATATTGTTGACCAAAATAGGGATCGAAAGTGATACGACGAGGTCTTAAAATCTAACCGATAGTAGGGAGACCGCCGCGAGCAAAGTTTGAGGATTAAAGGACGACGGGAAGCGAGCGGGCAGAAGAAAACGGCACAAACGACATTTTAAAACTATATCCAGTCGACGAGATCGAGTGCTTTTCCTTCTTTTTATTTTACCTCGACGCAGTGTTACGATATAACTGCGCAGGGCTGTGCGCTCATAAATTAAAACCACGTCGAGGCTGTTGTACGTCATTTGAATGTTTGTAGTTTGTACTACGGTGGTGAACGGCGAGGAAAAAATCCGGCGAAACTGATGAAATTCGATTTGTTCCGATTACGCGTGTTGCTCTCGTAATTTTTGAAATTCGCGCGGTAAGTGGAAAATTCAAATCCGGCGTTTCGGCGGGCGGGCGGCGGCGGTATTCGCCGAACGGGCGAGGCGAACGCGAAGAAACGTAACGAGAATCGAAAGTTAAATAATATAATTCGACGATCTCGTCGCGGGCAAAGGGAGAGCCGGTAAACTTTTCGCATTATCGTTTGACACACACGTCCGTCCGCGCGCGCACGCACCTTTCCCCGTAGACCTTCGGTTGTTCGCAATAATATCGCCGCGTTTACACCGTCTGGCTGCTGCTGCTGCGAGTCTCGTCGGCGCGTTCGTACACGCCGGCGGAGGAGCGCGTGCACACATGTAATCAATTGGTTTTTATTTATTTTTATTATTATTTTATTTTATTTTTTTGCGCCCCCTCTCCGGCGGCGGCAGAAAGTAATAATTGAAAAAGTTGGAGAAAATCTAAAGTCGTCGCCAGCAGTAATATAACGGCGCGTTACGTCCGCAATATACGATGGAACGCGAGGCGAGAGGGAGCGAAGAGTTTTAGCTAGTCGCGCGGGCGCAAACGAATTCCGACGACACTGCCGACAGACTGCTGCACCGACTACACGGCGTGGCGGACAAGTCGTGCGTGAATATATATATATATAAATTGTTAAATTCGCGCGTGTGTTCGCAAGTGCGAGCAGGGGTTCGTGTTGGTAGCATACCGACGATTTGTTCCGGGAACTCGGCCGAACGACACGAGAGGGCCGATTTTTCGCGATGTGCCGCCGAAGGAAACTCCCCGTCGAGATCGACCGACGAACGTAATCCGATCCTGTCCGAGGAGTAAAACGCCGAGACGATCAGAAAAAAATAATCGTTTGCCCGAGAAGTTGTACGAAAAATAAAATAGAGTTGAACAATGTTCTCTTCAGTATAATCTATTCATCCTGCCCCGTGATAAAACTGCACATGTGCAAAACACTCGCGTTCGTTTTCCAGTTTAAACAACGCGGGCGAAACATTTTCCTTTTCTTTTCCAGCCCGCCGCCGCCGCCGCGCCGCCGTTGACATTTATCGGAAAACAATAATATTGTCTAGTGTTTTGTAATCGAACGCTATTACAATATTGCGCGTGCAAATGGTGTATTAAACTAAATTTTACCGAATCTGTATGGATAATAAAAAAAAGAATGAGATTTTGCGTTACGGCGAGAGAAAAATTCGTCGACAGCCGATACCGCCTTTTCACTATCATTTTTACACATCTTTTCTCGATCACGGATCGTTTCACTAAGAGTCTAAAAAACAAGAACCTAAGTAGCATATGCATAACACAAGTAGGATATGCAGAGCAAATCAACAAACGATCACTCTGTATAAAAAAAAACACCGACTAGCATAGCCTCGACGATCGCATATATATATACTATTTATATTATATACACCACTACCGGGTCGCACGTATAAAATTACACAATCGGTGACAAAGTTTTGCCGGGCGCGGCGGCGGCGGCGTCGCAATAAAATCTAGACATTGCGCGCGGCTAATTATTGTTTCGACCCTACGGCGGCGGCAACTGTGCGGCGCAGTATCAAACTTTTTCGCCAAACGCCTCCCCAGCCGACCACCCTTGCTCCTGCAGGACGCGTCCTGCGACGGCGGTGCGGCAGCGTGTCCTTTATAAACAACAATGGCATAGGAGGTTTGCCAAACGAATTATGCACTGTGTTCCCCCAGACCCTTCTCCCGCGCGCCGCCGTCCAAACATCGCCGCCGAGACCCGATCGCGGACGAGTTTCGTCGGATTTAAATATTTGCGAACTGTAACGAAACACCGCGCGCGCACGCACTTTTCAACGCGCCGCCGAGTGTATACGCGGCTACTTGGATTCAAGTGTGATCCTCATTATCACTCGGAGAAATCATCGAGAACGGTGTTATTGTTTGCCGCCGGACGTAATTCATCAATGCGCCGTCATTATGTTGTCTATTAGTTTATCGTTATTCGGAATATTTATAATGAAACGACGACGGCGACATTTTCTTAGGCGCGTAACTATAGTACAGTGTCTAACGATTATTTACAGTGCTACAGGCGACGAGGATAATAATAAACAACAATATCGTGCACATAGGGTACAGAGGGCCGCGTTGTATTTATGTACGTGTAGTAAATAGTAATATTACTTGACAGAGTATTTATTATTTTCAGAGTATACTTTTTTTTTTTTAAATTAAATTAAATTTCACTCGGAGAGAATACTCCGGTAAATAGATAATACACTCGATTTCACAGAAATAATATTCTTTTCCATTCTTATGATAATAATAACGATACAAAGTTATAAACACTTTTTAAATAAAAAGCATATTATTGTTGAGATAAAATTTTCAAAATCTACCTTTTATTAAATCCGTATGAAGAATAGAGACATCGTTAAACCTATAATATGAATTTCTAAATTAAAATATTTGTTTTAATTTTCAGTTTCGCGGTTAACGTTTCTAAAAAAAAACTCGAGTAAAATTAAAGTATTCAAGTCGTTGGTTTTTTTCACGCGCGCGCAGAATAACATAATATAATTAAACTCGTTCTATAAAATAATATTCGTGGTTATTCATCGTGCCGACGCATTATAGAACACACGATCATTATTATACTCGTTAGACCCGAGTTTGAGATTGTATTTAAATGCCCGGGTGACAGACATATAGATGGTCAACCGTGAAGGATATGTACTTAATCATGGAAATTCATTTTGTGGAGACGTTTCCGGCAAACGTATCGCTGCAATTTACGATAAGTATAGTGGCTGTCGGATTTCGTTGAAAATATTACAACAATGTCAGAAAAACAGTCCGGAAGAGCTCGTATAGAATAAAAATAGAATATGTGATTCTTTTTTATCTGTGTTTCGAAAGGAGTTTTTCTCTTTTTCTTTTTTTTTTTGTTAGCAATCAGTATGAACTGTAGAACGGACCCAAGCTCATTGGATGAAAGTATATAGGCATGTAGCCAGAGAAAAGGATAAAATCGAGGACAACCGTCACTATAAACGAGATAAGACGAGATTTTGTCATACAGCCCGAAGGTGGTGGCAATTGCTGTACCCGACCACACATATATGTACATATACCCTTGGAGGTTTTATTTATAAGCCCCACAGCACCACTTACCATACACATTCTTATGTGCCCCTTGTGCCCGCGAATGTACAATTGTAATACCTTTTTTGGTTTCTCTATTTGTTTTTTTTTTTTTTGAAATGGTGTCTTAAAGTATTTTGGGAAATAACCAACTTGTGGTTTCAGGATTGTAACGATTTCTGTAAAACGTAGGCAATCGCGACGTGATCTAAATAGATGGTTTAGAATAACACTGCGTTCAATCGAGTTTTAGAGACTTTTGTTATTTATATTTAATCTTAATAGGATAAATTGTTTACCTATTGCGTCGTGCAGTAAATATATCAATTTTAAACATAAATCTGTTGCAAAAAACTAAACACTTTTTTTTTTCATCTTCTTTTCAAAAACTAAACTTTTCTTATAATATAATAATCACGCCGCATTAGGAGTGAACTCTGAACACGATAAAATACAAACTGAAACTCATAAACACTTTTGAGTTTTGCGAATCGGACAACGATCGGTATACTGTTCCCGGACGTTATAGTGGAAAAAAATCGTACAGTCGGAAAGAATCAAAAAAAAAAAAAACGCTCGTTTCCACAAACAAAATGAATAATACGGGGAAAAACAAATTGAATATGTCTCGCGGCGTCGTCGTACGTAAACGAACGATTAGAATACCCGGAGACGTCGTGCGACGAAAATCATCGGAATAAGAGAATCTATACTCTCCGGTCATAGTAAATCAGCTAATAAAACAATAACGTAAAACGTCGAATAAAAACCGGTGAAAACACGCGCGTTTATACTCGGACGATTCGGCATTGTTCTTTTGTCCTCTAATAGTTTCATTCTACCCTACGCCGACTACTCGGTCCCCGCCCGCCCGCCCGTCGTCGTAGATGTTTGTCAAGTTAACGTTTCGGCGCGTATTCTCGGACTCGTGGTTGCGGTTTCATTAATAATTTATCTACACACCCGGACGACTCGCGCGCGCGCGCGCGCACTGTGGTTGTTTATTTGTACCGTCTTGCCTTCTCCGCTACGGTCTCCGGAATAAATCAAAACGCATTTTAAGGAAGAAGGGGGATAACCACGGAACTCAAATGTTTGCGTTAACACTTGAAAACATTGTACAGCCGTTTAAACACGAGTTTCCCACCCCCCACGCACCCCCGCCGTCTCTGCCGTGTTCGGGGCAACAGTGTAGCGCGGCTAATCTGACTTTGTAACTATTCTAACCGGTAATCCGGAGTCACCACCCTAAACTAAATGGTTAAATGCACCGGGGTGTATTATACACCGCGCGCACATCAATAATAGCAGTAACGTATATATAAATAATACCGTCGACATCGAAAATCGAATTGTTATAGTTTGTTAGAAAAATGGTTTTCTCTCTCTCTCTCGTTATTGTTTTATATTTCCAAAGACGTTTGACGCCTCGTCGCGGGTGTTTAATTTATGAATACTTTATTATTTTTCTCAATTCCCCGAATGATTATCGCGTCTATTGTACGCGCGTTCAAAAGTTTTCGTTCTCATTACCGAGTGGTTAAAACACAGTAAACGTAAAAGAAGTGCATTTTATCACGTCACAAACAATTTAACATTCAAAATCGATTCTTTGAGAATAATTTTTTATTCCTCAAACATTTACAAACACTGTAATAATCTTATACCCATATCATAATATTATATTGTATTGCATTATTATTATTATTGCGTGCGAGTTTGTACACATTCTGGCTTAAAATACTACGCATGTTTATTTATCGTTCAAAAAACACATTTTTTAATTATTATCAAGTGAAAAATACGATTTCGAAATCGATTTTCCCAATGCGATAAAATAACATTTAAAATAAAAACGATTAAAACAAAATCTTTTTCGTAAAACGTAAGTAAACGTGATAATTACTTACACAAATGAATTGATGAAAGTTAAAACCAATTGCATATACATAATTTAAATATAAAATATAAATGTTTGTGACGGTAACACAAACTGTATTGTTTGATGTCAACAATACCTAATTTTTTTCTCGTTTACTCTTGTCTTTTTATCGTCACCACCCAAAAAAAAGAAAAGAAAAAAAAAACATTCGGCTCAGACAACGATAATTTTCTTAGAGCGGTTGTTTCAAGTGCCATGATCGTCTCTCTCTCTCCCTTATTCTTTATTTTTTTTATTTTTGTTTTTTTTTTTTTTTTTGTTCTTCCTCTGGTTCAAGTAATTAGTACGAATCGTCTTAATTAATTCCTTTTTCTTTATACTTAAACATTCAGCAGTCATTGCACACCCCTGCAGCTAGGGTATATACGACCCAGGACTTAATTGCTCAAGCAGACAATCCAAACCCCCGGGTACAATTTTTTTTTTTTTTTTTGTTCATTCCACCCTTTCCATCACTGAAATACCATTTTATCCTACGCGCGCGAGTTGCTCGTGACGTGAGTCTTAAGCATCTACGTTCCCGGCCGTAGATTCGATGTAGTTTCACGCGCGTTCACCTTTGTTGGGGGGGAGAGACGGTCTAGAGTCTAGAGGAGAAAAAAAAAACTAAAGGTCTTATCTCGTAAAACGTGCTTGTATAATTTATGCGAGTCGTAAAAAATATTGTTTATCCCTACCGCCTTTTTTAATTTAATTTGCGACCCCGGATATCATTCTAACGAATAATTGCGGAGACGATAAAGTTTTATCTGTGGTTGTTTTTTTCTTTTATTTTTTTTTTTTTTTTTTGGATTTGTGCCCTTGGTAAACGGCTGAACAATTTTCGGTGGGTTTCATAAATTAATATTTCCTGACTATCCGAAAAACACATAAAACATAAATGTCTAATTTGTTTTGTTCACATTGTTAAAAATGCGAACGCGACTATAATAATTCAACAATATATAAAAACTAACTTCCGAGGTCCTACTCATTGCCGAATAAATAAATTCGAAACAAACCGATTAAAAGCAATTAAAATCCGTTCGGACGCGTGTTCGTCGACGAAAACACTCGAAACCGACGACACTCGAGAGTTTTATGGAAATTGAAATTAATTTTACACGGAATTATTGAAAACGATGTTGAAAATGATTGTGTAACGTTCCAACACGCCGCCGTATTAATCTCACTATGGGTATGTAAATAATTTAAACAATCAAATAATCGATCGTAGTTTTAAAAGCCAAGGAATAATAATACGTCCTGCGAGGCAGGCGATAAGAATACTAACAGGGAAATCCGAAGAAGAAGAAAAAAAGCCATTACAAAGAGGAAACCGGTGAAGGCGTCGTTTTTATTGAGTTCGCCCGTTGTAAATGCGTTATTTTTTTTTCTTTTCGGCCATATAAACTTTTTTACACTAGCGCAGATGTTACCGGCTAATGCCTTTCGCATCTTAACCCTCCTTGTCTTGGCGCGCAGAGTACGGTAGGTAATATCCTTTAAAACATTACGGCCCGTATAAACACGACGGCTACTGCAACTTGTTTCCCATTCTGCCCGTCGCATATTCTCGCGAGCCAATTAAACAGGTCATTTTTATTTCGACGGCCGTCGTATCCCGGTTGTTTTATTACGATCTAACTAACAAGCACATATAATTCTGGCTTACGAGTAGTAAAATCATGACGACGACACACATTTTACTATTGTTTATCGATTACATTTTATCCATCGTCCATTAACGGTTTTCCAAATCGAGTTTTCAATATATTTCGTCGTCGTCATCACGAATATCGTCCCCACTCGACGTTAACGCCGTCCGGTGTGTTTCACGTTTTAAATTATTTTTACCACGTTAAAAAATTAAGATATTTAAATTACGTCTGCCTGCGTTTTAATAAAAACATTCCGGCGATTTATATTATACATACACCTCGACGACGGGTATTTTACTCTTATTTTACGTTGAATTAATTTTTATTATTTATTTTATACAAGTCGCAAACAACACGATTAATTTTTTCAAATTTATATTATCGACAACGTTTCGTGATAGTCGACACTGTCGACATGATTCTTTTTAATAATAATATATTATTTATAAATTTAAAACGATTTTTTACTCATACGAAATGCAAAAAATATTCAAGCTCAACGTGGTTTTCAAAACTTCGGGATTATTATTGAACGCGCTAATGTCGTTTAGAGCTACACAGAGGAGAAACCTATAATTTCATACCACACACGCACGAATACACACGGTCAAATCTGGTATAAACATGCCCGACAACTGACAAACCTGTGGATTTGAAATGAACTGGCAAATTAGATTACACGGCCGGTGTATTGTCAATTCGGTTGAAACTATCGGTATTTGAACACCGACCAGGGCAATTCACATCGACGATCCGTCGCATAATTAAACATCCTTACTTGTGCGCGAAATAACGTAAAGAAAAGGTCGAGGAAAAACCATTTTTAACCACGATTTACAATTAATTATCGTCGTACATTAAAATGCCAATGATTTATCTGACGATATAGCGACCCCGAAGAGCTGTCCGAGGATCGGATGTTCGTTCTCCCCCTCCCCTATACGTTATGTGTGAGTGTATGTGACAATGACTACAGAATTTTCCGAGCCAAAGGATCCACCGCCGCCACCGAAATTAACTTTAATTTAGTTCTGTCAAACACGGTTACGCACGTCTCGGTGGTTTCCAAAACACACTAACATACTAGCAGCATACACGTCTTTCGCGTATACCCTCCCCCATTCATAAGTCATTCCCCCAAATTATGCAAAAAATGTCCTTAAACATGGTGGAAATTCTACGGAAATTATGTTTATCGGAATATACGTGGATTTGCGGCGGTAGAATAATCTAACGAGTTTTTTCTTTCTTCCAGTCTCCGTGGAAAACTTTTGATTTTTAATTCAAAAATGAAAAATGCGAATCTAAAGAATTTTAATCACATTTCAATATTAATATGAAATGCGTTTGATGTTAATATAATGTATGCCTATGAATAACATGTCAACAACTTTCCAAACTACTCTGATGTAAACTATTGTTAGACAGCGCGTGGATATTGTGTTATTTTCTTTACTTAAAATATAAGTCTAGACCACTCGTTTACACCCATATTTAAACTCTGATAAAACTCTCCAAAAGTTTTAGGCCTCGTACATACGAATAAATTATTAAAATCTTATGAATTATCAAATCATTGCTCTAACTTCCAAATACGTTTGATAATCGTGTAATTATAATAGCCATAACAATTATTTATTGATATATTTTTGTCTGTAGTTCGGAATTCAATCGAATTTTAAAAATGAATATACTTCAATACATTTAAAATTAATTTATCATCAGATATGTATAAACCATATAAATCATACATATTATATTATATTATGTATATTTATTCATTAAAACGTATTTTAATTTTAATTTAAAACAAATTTAGTGTACGTTCGTATTCACTGACGAAATGTAGATAGAAAAAAAAATGACATTTTTTTTACAGAATAAATATATATATTTTTTGAAATAAAAGTTAGATCTTTAGAAATATTTAACGAAAAACTTATAATAATTTTACAAGCAGTCCCACAATATACGTATATGTATATATTTGTTGTTGTTGTGCAGTTCAATTCCTATATTCGTATTTATTATTTTCAACGTAAAATTCAAAAACTTAAACAAAAATAATATATTATGTATTTTCTACACGCACAGAAACACACAAAGACATAAACTCAATAAATAGATTTAAAATCCAAATTCGAAAAACACATTCAATGGAGAAGAAATAAAATAAATAAAACGACAACTATACCACCGAAAAAATCATTCGATCCGAACGTAAGAAATACTTAATAACTACTTATAATACAACGTAATTAATTTGAAACGAATAATAAAAATAAATATATTTTGACTATATAAACGTATTATGGCATACAATCGAAAATATGAAAAAAATGTTCAATTTTTTTTTATTATTATTATTCGCCAACTCGTATTTAAATTATTCTCTTGGAGCGACACTATATTATGTTTTTTCTTCAATACAATTCATAAGCACTGTTAATGGTTGCGTAAGCGATTTACATTTTCTTTCTATCTCATGTTTTGTCTTGGATAGGTCGTGCATAATATACGGTCGGGGTTTTCTCTCGCATTAATGCGCTGTAGTGGAGAGTCAGGAGAAGAGGACAGGACGGGCGAGTGAGAGAAGGAGAGAAATAGATAGAGAGAGGAGGGGGGGGGAAATAAGAGAACGGAGAAAAAAATCCATTTTAAAGAGCGTCTCGGCTTACGCGCATAGGCTACACAGTACGGCTTAAGTTGTTAACGATATCTGAAGCTCTTTTGGCGACGTTATGCAAATAGGAAACTATTAAAACGGTGCCATTACAGCGCGGGGAGTCGTAGAGATTCCGCCCGTCCAAAGTTCTATCCTTTGCATGCCATCCGTACCACTACAGTGGATACCACTTCCCCTCGAGCCGTGAATCGAATTGTCGGATTTTGAACGTCAAACAAACGGGGTTACGTCAAATATTTGGCCGCGATGCGAAAAGCGTATTGTAAAAAAAAAAAACCATACACACACACACACAAACAAATTTTTCTTTATAATGAGACGTCCATCGAGTAGTACAGAAACGGTAACTAACTCGAGTTCGTGAAATTAGTAACTAATTGAAAGGCCGTCGCGATTTATGTAGCCGAAAAGATTTTAATTTACTCCGATTGTAATATATTACACGAAGCTTTCGACCATAGTATAGTATAGTATAGTCTATCCCTAAAAGAACTCCATAAATTCGTTTTAAGACACTTTCGGCGGTTTTATACGTGCACGTCGCATAGAAGAAGTTACGCGATCATATAACTAGTCCATAAATCGTAACGGATACTATATATACGTATACACAGTCAATAAAGTGAAGAATTACTCACGCGGCTATTGTTATTGCTCGTTTTAATTAGATTTTTTTTTTAAAACCCCATCATGAGAAAAACACGTTATATAATATTATATACTACTCGGCGATATACCGAAAACGAAACGATACCAACATTTCTGCACCGAGTGCACACGGCTGTACAGATGTCGGAGATATTGTGAACCGACGGCGGCGGCGAAACGCCTCGAGCGAGTATAATACACATTTCGCGAGCGCGAACGCAAATGAGATTGTTGCAAAGTAAAAAGCGCGAGACGGCCGACGTTTTTTCCCGTCGCCGTCGGTACATTATACGCGTTAAAAGAGCTGTTAAACTTGCGACCATATTTCACCAATGTTCAAAGTTTTTACCACCCTCTCTCTGTCTCTTTCTCCTCCGCGTCTTCGCGTCGCCGCTCGCCGCGAACTCGAACTGCTGACCGTTATCGCGAGAACAATAAAGGGGGAAAAAAACACAACCCCCGGGGTAAAAAAAATCGGCGGCTAGCGTTTTTTTTTTCTCCTACGAATATTCGCGCGCGTCGCGAGCCTACCGACGACGACGGTTGCGATGGAAATTGGAATTAAATTTAGTATTTTTTTAATCGCCGATTTGCAAGTATAGTTAGTTACATAATATTATTATGTCAGTCGTATTATTGAAGATTGTTCGCACGAAAGTGCGAAATTGACGCCGACGAAAACACGGCGTACTTATTATGTCGATAAAATTATATTATTATAATATCACGCGATCGTCGATTTCTCGCCGCCGCCGCCGGAGACGAGATTTTCACCGCGACGACGCCCGGGCCAAAAACTTCGACGCGGAGAAATTTCTCTCGGACACCCGGTGACCGCCGTCGTCGTCGCTTCGCCCTCGGACAACCCTCCCCGACTCTTCACGCTCTGCGCCGTTTCGTACACGCGCGCACACACACACAAACACACACACACTTATTTGCACCCTTTTTTTTTTTTTTTTCTATATCGATCTCGACTGCAACGACGGCGAAGCACGTCGCGCGTGCACATACGTGTACGCGTATTTATATATATGTGTTGAATAATAATGTTGCGGACTCTGTGCGTCGAGTGGCCGTCGAGCGACTTTATATATATATAATATTATATACCCTTTTCTCGGCACTCCCTTACCGCGTTAATATCGCTATATACCGCAGTATGCGCGCGCGCGCGTACGGTAATCAATGCAAACGCGTGCGAATGCGACAAAAGTCCCGGGGGAGACGTTTTTAGGAATTCAAGTCGCGCGGCGGCGGCGGCGGCGGCGGCGACCCGATCGGCCGAATCCGACGGCGTTTAAAAGACGTCGCCGCCGCCGCCGCCGCCACCGCCGCCGCTGCCGCCGCCGACATCTCCTAATCAATATACCGCCAACCCCCGCCGCACCGACCGCGACCGGTCGTCGGCAGATCGCCCAGACGCCGCCGCCGATGTGGCGCCCCACTTTTCACCCCGCGCGCTCTTTACAGCCGCCACCGCCGCCGCGCCATATAACCGCGTCGTATACACATCCGACAATGATAATATAGACTACCGCCATTACCGCCCGCATATAATATATTATGTTACCACGTCGGTATGTATATAAAACATGTATATACACGTACGTATGTATAAACACACGCGAGCGTTACCACTATTACCGCTACGGCGGTACGCTCGAGACGTTTATGCCGAGTCCCCTCTGCCCCGTCCGCGAGAATTAGAATCGTTTCCCCGCCGCGGGGCGGTCGGTCCGCACGGCGGCGGCGGGGTTCGCCCGACCACTGTATTATTATACTTATTCCGAAACCGCAACCCGCCCGAGTCCTATTAGCTTTATTACGCGAACAGACTACGAGAGCGGAGAATTTGTTTTAATATATATATATATATGTGCGAGTGTATATACGTATTCCGTTGCAAACCCGTTCTTTTTATTGCCGCCCTTTTTGGCGAGATAGAAAATCGTACGGCGAAAAAATAAAATAAAATCGCGCGGCAAAGGATTCCGCAGAGGAAAACCCCCCCCAAACGGGATTACGTGCGGCTTATACGTCAACGTATACGTTATTATTATTATTATAAACTCGGCGCAATATTATATTATACTCGTATATGTATACGACGCGTGACGGGCTCTCTTCGCTTATCGTCGGCGTGACGACGACGACGCCGCGTTTTATTTTCTTTATTTCCAAACGACTCCCGACCCGCCCGAAATGAATTCGCGTCGGCCGTTTTTTTTGTTTTCATTTGTATACGTTCTCTCTCTCTCTCTCGCTCGCTCTCGTTTCCTATAGACCCGAAAACGCATGCCATTAACCGATACGCGTAAAAAACAAAAGTGAAAAAAAAATTAGCACACCCTAAACGAATTAATTATGCATGTAAATTATGCCAAACAAGTTTTTTGCCTCGTGAAATTGAATTGTATTTGGTCTTCAGTACAAGTCTTGGTTCGCAAGCAAAACGACACAACAATTACGCGATTTCGTAGCAAGCGTAATTTATTATAATTTCGAAAACGAAATAAGTATTTAATCCCTTTGGAGTACACGAAAAAAAAGAAGAAAACAATCGACACAAAGTAAAATACCAATGAAAAATAACTCAACGCGTAGGTAACTCCCACTTCTAAATAATATAAAACTTGCATTATTGTTATTGCATTTAAACTTTGAAATAAATATTTATAAAATTTCACGATTCACAATTTGTTTTTTCCTTTCATTCGCGCGATTTCAACAAACATATATTATGTACCTTAAATGTTAATCAGAAACCGCGGCACCGCGTAAACCACACATAATTAGACAACTTTAACGAAACGAAAGGGTTCAATAATTGTATTTTCCTACGCAAAACTCTAAACCCGTGAAAAAAAAACAAACAAACCGTGTCGGCGTTATTTGAACCAAAAGCCATAACGGCGGACAACATACGCGCCCGATTTTAGTCGCACTTTGCATACGTTAATATAATTTGAGCACAACGCCAAAACACACATGTGAAAAAACGCCATAGAATTTTTAGACGGGCACTTATAATAATAATATACCTATAGCACGTCTAATATATTACGCGAAGTTTTTTTTTTTTTTCGCGAACGCGCAGGAAAAAAAGACGTTTCCTTTTTTTTTTCGCCCTACCGCCGCCGCCACGCGTCGACGTGAAATTAACGATAACGTACGGGGGAAAAAAAATGAAAAGAAATTACCACTTACCGGATGATAAAAACCCGGGTTTTTTTTTCTCACTTTGAAAAAAAAATAAAAAAACGTCGACGTGAGGAAATGTAATCGCGGCGGCGGCGGCGGCGAAGAACACGCGCGAGTAACCGCCACGAGATGATAATAATAATAATAATAATAATTCTTCCCCTCCGGTCGGGGAGAAAATAAAAATCGAAGAAAAACTTTCGGAACAATATCGCAAACGACGACGGCGATAACCCCGCGCGTCGTCGTCGTCGCGGATCGTTTGCGGCGAAGACGCCGAAAACAAGAAACCAATAATCACGATCGTATTTTCACGCGATTCACGGTGGACGGCGCGAAATTCCCCGGTCGCGAGTTCCAACGCTATCGCGTCCGATTGAGACGATTTTACGTTGCCAACGCATATTTTAACGCGTATATTATTTCGCGCGTATAATACAATAGGCGCCGAGAGTATGTAAAACTTCTTACCGTCACGTCGTCCTCGTCGTCGGCGGCGGCTCCGGCGAGTGCTTTTCGACCGGTACGTGGGCGGCGGCGTGGACGTGACGACACCGCGGCCGCCGGAGCATCACAAGTTGCCGGTCGGTGGATTGCAGGCGGACTGACGACAGCATCACGGCCTAGCGGACCGTTACGGATTCACGCGCGATGTCGCCGCCGGCCCAGTCATGCCAACCCGGGGGCGAGGGCGAGCGCGCGCGCGCGCGCATTCCCTGTCGTCGTCGTCGTCGGCGGCGGTCGACGACGAAGGCGCGGGCGCGAGTTCGCGCGACAACTGGCCGGCGGCGGCGGCGGCGACGGCGACGGCGGGCGTATCTAGACCGGGACTGAGGAGTCGCGTCCGATTCGGACTCTTTTATATCGCCGACGATTATTGTCGGCGTTTTATCGATAATAATAATATTTTCGTTTGAAATCGACGATTCCATGACGATTATTGTTCGGAGAAAAATATTTACCACCTATATAATATGACTCGTCGTCGAGTTCGTTAAAACGCATTTCGTTCATAATCGCGGGCAGGTGGTGAAACGCGTTGTATTCCGTGGAAAGGTCGACCGGCGGCGGCCGCGTTATAATACCCGCATGTGTTGTCGTCTCCGTCTTACGACGTGACTATTATTATTCGCGTTCAATAGAAACGACCCGTTATCAAACCCGAGAGGTGAGAACATTATCTGTGTTTGCCCGTCGGTATTGATTGAAAATTAATTGTGACCATTTTTAAATGTTAATATTTCACGTACTCGAGACTCGCTTAAAAGACGAGAGAACACGCGGATACCGTTCTTACCTTTGAGTCTGGTCATTTCATTCTTAAACACACAAGATTTGTTCTACTGCTAAATTGTACGTTTGGCCGTCTGGCGAATCGGATAAAGCCAAACAATAACAGCAATGACAATTTCAAGTATTTCAATGTTTCGGGTCATGAATAATCGATTTGTCGGAGAACATTTTCACGGGTTTTCGTAGTCACACGAGAAAACTTGATGACGTTCGATTCGACGGATACGCGCCGCCGACGCCGAAACATAATAATATCGCGGACGACGACAAGAGTCGTTTTAAACGTCGTCGTCGCCGCCGCCGCGGTAAAAATCACGACGCGTCGCGCCGGGGAGGCCTCGTTATTTATTCATTAAAACACCACCGTCTCGTGCCGCGACGACGACGAGGGGGGCCGCGGAATACGATATTTTACGCGCGCCATTTGTTTCTCGCGGCACTCGACATTATCGACGGTTTAAAATTCAAATTCAAAGTAACGAATAGACATTGCCGATACGGCGGCGCAGTGAGCGCGGGGGACACCGGAATCGGCGTCACCGTTCGGGACACGCGTCTTTGGATTACACGCGTCTGTACCCGGGATTTATGTGCCGTATACGCGCAGCCAGAAGATAGCGTTTTGTCACGGTGGCGGTTTAACGAGGCCGTTTCGTCGAAACCGTTCTCAGATCAGATCTAAACGCGCGAGAACGAGATATCGCACGCGACGAGATCGATGAGAGCGCCGCCGTTCGTCGACCCGACTCGAAACAAGCGCGCGGCTGTTGAACGGTTCGCGAGCGATATACCTACCCGCTTTTGTTTTCGCGGCGCATTATTATTCTCGTTTGAAAGCGACTCGCGAATAATGATTTGAAACGCTTCGAGTGGGGGGGGGGGGGGGGCAAACGTCACTTGGAATATTTTCCCTCGACCGTTACGTACGTTTTTCGGAAAAACATACGCAATAATCCATAGAGAGGCGCGCGCGCTCGCGATTTCACTCTCCGCGAAACGCGTACGAAAATAATATTCTTATTATTATATTATCGTAATTATGATTTCCGCGTACGTCGATCGCGTGTCCCGCACGCTTTTGTGATTTCATCGGAACGACGAACGAGATAAAGAAAGAAAAAAAATGATAGATCGCATTGACGACGACTTCGTTCTATAGAGATAAACGTCGCGCGGTAGGTGTTTTCGTTATAATATTATTATTATTCCTCGTGATAAATGATCCGGCGCGGGTAATTAATTTCGCCGTACACGTTCGGCCGGTATTGTCCGTTTTCAAACTTATTTTTCGCGAATACATTTACGAGATGAGAGAGAGAATGAATGAGATTGCGAGAAAATATTAATTATCTAACGTTTAAAAATTAAATGGGATTACGAAAATCGTAAATTTTACCTGCGCTGCTGTTCGCGGAAACTAAGTATAATAATAAATTATCGATTTTAAATATCTGCACACGCGTTATTGAAACTATATCTGTTTCAAAAGCGTTAAAGTGTTTTACGATTATTATTTTCTTCGTCGCGATCGATCGGAATCCTTTTGTGTTACGAGAATTCATTAAAAGGCTTAGGAAACATACGTTTTTGGATTTTTAATTATTATTTAAATAACACAAGACCGGAGAATCTCATTAAAACAATTATACTTACAATAGGAAATACCTTAAAACCAAAGAAATAAGAAGCACGATTTCATCTTTGTGTAATGCATTTTATCCCGAGTAAATAGTAAATGAGAATACTTTTACGACACTGAAACTTTTACAAACTGAATAGATATCATATTGGACGATTATTAAATATTATTCAAACGAACTAGTATAGATATGAAAGAGTGTAATGAACTATGTACCTTTCTTATTTGACCGCCGTCCGTATTAAAAACGTTTTTTAAAACTAATTTGAATATAACTTTTAAAGGTCGAGAACAACATTTAGTAATTAGTGACTAATTACTAACTTCTTATTACCGTTTATTACTCCGTTATTTAAATTAGATTTTACGTATTATCGTGTTCGTTTATTGCAGAAACGCGGAAGTCGATTTGCTAGGTTTTTAAGTTTTTTTTTTTTTCAAAACTCGAGCACATAATTATCTAGTTTTAAACAAAATATTTGCCCATAAATACCAATATTAAAACTACTCGAATTCAAATATATTACAACATTTCTTATGGCCAATTCAGTACAAAAATTATTAACAGTAGAAGTTTTCAATTTTAAATACTATAAAATTTTTTATTTTGTGTTTTATATTTGATTATTGTTAATATTCAGCTTTGGAAATTTCCTATTCTCAATTTATTTATTTTTTTGGCCGAGGGCTTCTGAGCATAACTTGATCGGCAGATATTTTCTATGAACAATTCAATGTATAAATACTCTTAGTTTACTAGTTATATTTTCATAATTTCAACTGGATAAAACGGTTGGTATAATTTAATCGAAAAAATTATGGTTTTAAACCTTCTGGATAGCAAGATGTAAAGAAATTTATTTTTTGTTTTTTCGGACAATTGTAGTAGCTCTCGCTTGTTAGCACCGTTTCAATTATGAGTTAGCGAAATAAATTGTCCAAACTCGAGGCCACGTCATTATTTTTATTTTATTTTTTTCTACATACTTAATGAATAACCATGATGTTATGTTTAACAGGTGAACAGGCTGTATGTAATAAGCGATTCACTCTGCTTCACTCGGAATCGTATTTCTGATACAATGGTTGGTTTCAAATTTATAAAATAAAAACAATTCACCCATATAAATCACCCGATCGCCTATTAAACTTTTAATAAGAATCATGTTTTTGATACTACAAATTTTCGATTTTTAGAAATCAAACGTTATCTAAATAAATATTTAAACAACTGATTTGAAAAATAAAATAAAAATTATAGATTCGACTTTTAAAAAGATGGTATTTTTTTTCCGCGTGCGTCGTAAATTTGATTATAAAATGAATTGACCATAAGACTAAGAAAGACAAGAAAGTGGTAGTGAAAAAGTGTTTCAACACTTTGCTTAATCTATGTCGTAAAATAATGTTTTGCTAACATAATTAATGCAACGACGTTTTTCAATATTTTACTTAAAACAGAGTCGATACCCAACCTAGTCGTTATTTCTAATAAAGATTGCCAATAGTCCTCAATGATAGATCAACGATGAGTCGGATAGAGAAATTTATTGTGTAAACAAAGTATCATAGAATAATAAATATTCTATACGTCACGATTTAAATGAACTATAAACAAAAAGAATGAGACACAAGACTCGAACGATACTATGTGTAGGAGACGAATGATTGATATTGGCGAATTGTTCTTATACGTTCGAAATCGATGTAACGTCGCTTTGGAAAAACGATTCTGAGCCGAGGAGGGTGGATCGGAAACCTACAGTTTCCAAAGACGGTTCGGCACATTTTATTCGCGAAATACCACGATTTAAGATTTAGAAAAATCAAATTCGATAATTTTTAAACTGCATAATTGCACGTGCGTTAATCGTGGACGATAATCGATAACGCTGCGCGCGTTATACTTACGACTTGGCTTTACCTATATTGTGTAGTCAATAAACACGAAATCGCGTACACCGGTTCAATGAAAACTCGAGTGAAGTTTTTTCGAAAGCCGATTTCGATTTTGACGCTACAGAAACAGATCTCTGTACCTACTCTGAAAGTCTGAACACGTCGATCGGTCGTTTCCGCTTTAATGTGTGAAAACACGTTTTCGGTCAATTTTCGGCGTCGGGCGTGCGGACCAAGTCACAGGACACGGGCACGTGGTACCAGGACCATTCGATCAAATATTTATAAATATTGAAAAACATCCCCCCCCCCCGACTATATCCGCCGCGAATTATTTCGTTTGTTATATCCTCCGGCACGATAATTTACTTATTTGTCACGAACCGGCGGGCGGCGCGCGCCGTTACAATATGACATCTGATATTTATTCAACTCATATTTCCGAGGAAAATATTCGCGTCTTGTCAGCTTGTCAGCATATTTGACACAGATCTAAAGTTGCGGTTGTGATATGAACTCGAAAGTAATTTGTGTCGATTCGATTTTTTTTTTTTGATTTTTTTTTTTTTTTACTTCCCGGTATCAGATATCTTATTGCATTTTCGGTTTTCATCAAAATACATTTACAGATTCTGAGCGGTGGAGGCAGTATAAACTATTGGTCTTACCATAATGCGTTTTTTTTCCAACACGTTGTAAAGAGCCTAAAAAATATCATCTTAAATCGAAAATCGAACACAGATTTTATTTTTGAATTTTCTAATCATTTGTAATTCTGGCGAAAGAAATGCACGTAATCTGTTTTTTTTTTTTGTAAAAAAATGTCGATTATTTTTTTTATTAGTCAATCTAGTTATTGGTTTTTTAAAAGTCGCGTGGGTTTATTTTAAAGATAGGTAATATTGATGGTAAAAAATTTTTCAGAAAAAAAAATTTTCAACATAATATCGAGTACAACAGTTATAAATAAAATATCTACAAATTCAAAACGATCAACTAGTCGAATACTTTCTAACGTCTTACATTTGGATTATTTATTTATCATTTTTTTTTTTTTTTTAAATATTTATCCCGTAATTTATTCAATACTTCAAAGGATTCTTGTGTTTAACGACTTAATATTATATGAATATAAAAATCTATCTCCGATATAGCCGAGATATTTTATTTTTATTTTTATGGTCCTAATTACACATTCAACGATAAAATTGAATCACTTCAAGTAGCTGATCAAGATAACTTCTATAATAATTACATAGCGGTATGTCTTAAAAACTTTTCCGTAGTTATCAAAGTTATAATGTTATATCTATAGCGGTTTCTTAATATATTTTGATTGGTATAGTTTTTGTAATAATCAAAAACTTTTAAACTTATAAAGGCCATTAGGTATCTTTCTAATTTTTTACGACTGGGTCCGAAAAAAAAGTTTTTTTCAAGTATAATATTAATGCCCACTCACGATTTAGCTGTATTTCTAATAAAGTATTTTTACAAATTTTACATGCTAAATACTGATCGTGTTTTTTTACTAAATTTTTTTCACCTACAGATTATATTTTAGTAACATAATTTTACTCGATGTGTGATAAAACGATATTTCAATGTTAAAGTTATTGATTTCAAACTCAAGTGTACAATTTTTTCAGAGTTCGTAAACACTGAGGTAGTTGAGAAGAAAAATATAACGGTGGGAAAAGGTTTCATAAAAACAATTTGACTCCGAGTAATAATATATTATAATATGATAATTTAATAATATACGTTTTAATTATCGTAATGGTATTCGTATTTTTATTGATCACCATAGGACTTTAAAATAATATGTTAATCCATATACTGGCGCTATAACGAATTTACTCAATATTCGTTTTACTTTGACTACGAATAGATAGATTATGAATTTCAAATATTTGATTAACATTGTACACTGAAATAGTAATAATGTTGAAAAAAAATAACACACGATTCGTCATATTATATGGAACGAGTGGCATGTCGTATTGAAATTATCATCCAATCTGTTTGGTTAAACGTTTTATACGACGACGTTATGGTATTTGTATAATATTGTGCGTTTCAAATGTACCCGATGAAATTAGTGCGTTGTGTAATTTATACGGAATATTATTACACTGTCGCCTTTAATATCAAACTAAGATTTATTAAATGTTTAACGAGGAATTTTTCACTCGGAACTTCAGCAACATTAGATATACTAATAATTTGTTAAACCCTATTGAAAAAACGAAAAAAGTACGGTTATTTTATGTTAACCGATGAGATGAAAAAAAAAAAAAAAATGAAAATGATAAATAAACAACAATTAATAAAACAAAATTCGAGACGTTTGGTTGAAAAGAAAAAACGCCTCTGCCATTATTTTTAAGGTTAGTTTCCGCTTCGGAACATCTTTATATAAATAACATTTTCTCCTCTCGAGGACCGCCTTCTTTTCAAAACTCTTACGGCCGTCTAATCCGCGATTTTATGACGAAATGGTATCGTTGGAACCACGAGACAAATAATATCTGTCCGTATCAATCATCATTATCCGGTATCTGCCAACGCGGCCCCCACTCGTCTCTCCCCGCGTGCCGCAGTCGCAGCGCCGTATCATTTATATTGCCAGACTTTAATAACGTTAAGATCGTCAGCCCTTTAAAGCTCTCTAATGGATAAACCGTAGGAGAGAGTACAAACTGAACATAATATTATCAACGGATGATCACGTCGGAGTTATGAGACAATGTCTGTTGGAATACGCCGTAGTGATAAGACACACAAAAAAACATAACGATATTAAAATAATGAAAAAAAAAAACAACAACGACAAACTGTCGATGTAGACAAACATTTATCTACAATAGTCGGTTAAACGATTTCGTTTGTGTTTTCGGAATGGAACAGCTTATTGCGGTGCATGAAAAGTAATGTCATGGGAGGAGGTCTACCATGGAACAACACGCATCGCGCGCGGTGGTGGTGAAATTGCATTTGTCGAATGTGGATTTGTCTAAATATTCGGATGGGTTTCCTCAGATTATGGACTCTTTTGAAAATAACCTTAATAATAATAATAATAATAATCTCGAAGGAAACGGTGTATAATATTTTTGAAGTAATACTATAACCAGAAATTACATACTTTGCAAAATGTTATACGTTCCGTGACATCTATTTTTGAACACTATCCAAGTTTACGTTGTTACGACGAAAATATTATACTAGACATTTATTATCAACATTTATGGACAGTAGTCGAATGAAATTCGTAATGATAGAACGGAAAAATAACGAAGACAAACGTTCAAATTATATTAGCAAATGGTGTTTTCTTTTCTCGCGAACACGTTCACTTTATGTGCATTTTGTATTTACGTAACTAATATTTTTTATAAACTTATCGGGTAAAACATTTCAATCTAGTCGATCAAAATGTTTTTTTTTTTTCGAGATTTAAACCCAGTGTTTGAAATTTTGAATTCAAACTCGCCCCATATATCACTAGAAAAAAAAAACCAAAGCTTTCATTCCAATCTTAAAAGCCTACAGTAGGCCAACTGTCGAAGAATTCCGTTGAATTCCACGTCGGCAAATCCTTTAGTAAACTCGGGATTTAGGATCCATCTGACGTGTGTACACTTACTTTGCTTCTAAGTCTATCTTATCATTTTCCGATTTTATTTCCATTTTTAAACATCACTAAATAAATAAAAATGAAAAACCAGCGAGATACAAGACTCGGACGAGATACAGTTGACGGTTGATTGATTGATGTTGGGTGAATTGATATTTTAAATTTGAAACCGTTGCTCTCCATAAATCGATTCTCGGTGAATGAGGCTGGTCGGATCCAGCTTAATTTCAAAAGACAATAATTAATATAAGTAGTAGAGCAGATTTTTTTAACGAGGTAAATTTGAACCGACTTTTGACAGAAAAAAAAACAAATCGCACGTACATACTCGTAATTATGTAAACGAGCATTGTTTTTTTCATCAATCACCAATGTTACAGAATATTCTATTGTTATTATTTATATTTTGTCTAAAATAAACATTCCGTAAATGTTGCCGTTTTTTACCGGTTTTTCGTCTGATTTGAATTGTACTTTTAAAACCGTTGAGAAATTCGAAAGATCAGAAGCACCCTTATACGTGGAGATCGGACCACTTCTACTGGTCGAAATCGTGTGCACGTACAAGAAAAATGAAAAATGATAAAATAATAAAAAAAAACAAATAAAAATCCTTTTATAAAAAACATAGTCTTCGTAGTCATTTTAACTATCTAAAATCTCAACCTCAAATGTCTATCAATTACACGAAAATCGTTTGTAGTTTTAATCATCCCTACAAAATCACACAGATAATACCAATACGAAACGCTGAATAAATTTTTTTTAAATAAACATAATAATTATTTTCAAATGGCAACAAATATATTATTCTTCTTGATGGCAATGGTCCACTACGTATATCCCCGAGTTTTCGAAGACGAACGGTCTACGATTTGGTCCTGAAATGAGTTATGATGACGGAAAAACGCTTTGCTCAAATTTAAACGTAATCAATGTAATCGATGTTCATAGACTTAATCTGCTACAAATTTATTATAACTAAAGCCCGGCTTTGATGCGCTAAAGAACATTTTTACGGCGAAAAAAAAGAGAAAAGTGCCGATAAAAATGTCCTTAAGGAAAAGTAATTTATAACTTAAAATATAAAAATACTCTTGAATTACTGAAATTATTTTTTATTACAAATTAATAATTTTGATTGCAACAAAAAATAAATAATTTATGTCGAATAATTTAAAAATGATCTTGTTATTCTTTGCTCTCGATCAGAGAAAAATAGTTGAAAATTACAAAAAAACGTAAAAAATAAATAAATACTCTGAAAATTGAAAAAGCAAAGTCAATATAAGTAATTTAATTTAATTTGTTTTTTAAACACATTTTTAACAAAAAAATAGCCAAGACGTTTCGAAAAAAAATACGAAATTCATCAAATTCCTATAATTGTGCCATTTTATAATCGATAGAGTTTTTTTTGTCCTTTTCAAATCTATGTTTTAGTAAAAACAATCGTTTATTTTCTTTTTAATTCTATGACTATGTATGGAATATTAATTTTTATTCTAACCGTCATAGTTTCATAATCAAATATTTTAAAAAAATAAATAAATAATAGTTTACGGGTTGAAATATTCACGAAAGCGTAGAATCGACTAACACTAATTTTACATAAATTTACAATATCGTAAAATTAAAACCGTTTTTTTTTTTTCAAAATAATTACCGTATTTATAAAGCGTGTGATTATTACAAATAATATATCGTATACTATTTACGACTACATATTTATAAACTTGTCCGAAGAAAAACTGATTAAGAATTTATAATACGAGTACGTGTACGTTGTTTTTTTTTTTTTTTCTATTGTTAAAAGTTTATACTTGACCCATGTTTAGCTGCCAGTTTACGGGATGTTAGTTTGCACAATCTCGTTAACTTTTTCACCGACACACGTTGTATATACGAGTAGTAATTCATTAAACACGGCGCAGGATCTAATGAGGAACTTGGCAGGAGGTTTACCGAGATTTATTTCTAAACGTGAAAATTGTCAGTGTTTATTTATTTATTAGTTTTTTTTTTTTTTTTTTAGCATATAGTTGGCAAGGTTTCAGATATAACCTAACTAAATTTATTGGCCCTATATACATCGATTAAACAACTTTTCAAAAGTATGTAACTCAAAACAACAATAAATCTCGGTGTGTTTGATAAAAAAAAAAAAAAACCCAATTAAAAACAATACGGTTCGATGATCGCGAAGAATTGATATCGAACCAACAATTTAAATAGATACCTCTTAAACGGAGAGAAGCGATCAAATGAAAAAACTAAATTAAGGGACCGAATTAAAAATGTAAAACGCGTCATACTATTATAATATAAGGATTAAGTATCGAAAATCGTGTCTTCGACCTATTTCCTAGTCCTTTTCCCTCGGCTCGTGTTTAATAATGTTTTTCGCAAAACTTATAAAAATAATTAGTTTTAATCGAATATACGTGAATTTTTTTCAAACACCATATTTCGACGAGCATAACAATAAACAATAATTATTATAATAATAATTTCAATAAAAAGAGCGGTGATCGTGACGTGTAAATTAAAATTACCTAAAACCGACGACGGCGTTTCTCAACGTCAACGACCTCGTCGTTCTGATCGGACGTAAATTATTTTTCTTCTATTGAAAACTCCAAGTGTGTGTGTGTGTGTATAGTTTTTAAAACATAGTAAAAAATATAACATTCGCGCATTGTTCCGGACAAATTTATTTTTAAACGCTTTTATATATTTTTTTTTTTTGTCGATGGACATTTAACGAAAGTAAAAAAAATAAAAATAAAAAAAAAACGAATATAAACTCCGAACTTATTTAACTATAAAATGACATAACTGCATGCGTTCTTTTTACAATAAGAATAAACTGTTATCTCTAGACTCCTTAATTGCTTACTACAAGAATTTATGTGGCTCGAGATACTTTTGATATAAAATATAAATGCTTTGAAACTTTGAGACGAGTGGTAATTTTAAAACCCAATTTTACACTCGCACAGAGGAGCACTTCAAAAAGTACTCCAGTTATTCCTTTTATGTTCTATTGTTCAATACATAGACAAACACGAGGATATCTTCAAGAATACTTGTAACAAATTCTATAAAGAACAGCAAATCGAATTTTTACAAAGTTTTTTTTCCTTTTTTTTTCCTGTAGTTAATAAATCTATACTCTTTTGTTGTTTATAATATGCGAGCGTGTACCACAATACGTGTAGGTATAATAAATACGATTTTTCAAATACTCTTTAAAACATGACGATCAACATTGACAAACTAAAGATCGAGCGATATTTCAATAAGTGTATTATTACATTCTACAGGAGACAAAGTAATGAAAATATTAAACTAAGAGTTTATAATATCTGGTATGAGAAAAAAAAAAAATTCATATAATTGAACAGTTGTATAAACTAACATAATATTATTATCGAGAGTAAAATCGATTCGAACCCGTAAAAATTGATCGCGAATATTTAATTGTTTTTAATCGATCGATAAAAATCGTTTCTTCTCCGTAGAAATCGTATGCCGTCTCGAGAGTTTTATAGTGTTTCGATGAGTGTTTGTAATATGGATAGAAATGACCGTCAACCACAGTGTGACGGTCCCGAAGGTAATTTAAGTTTAGAAAAAAAAAAACGATACGTCGCACCGCGTCGTAAAGGAAATCAGTGGACCGTCGTAAACGGTATCGTGTCAAATCAAACGCCAAGTACCTATACAAATAATATCGAAGTAAAAAAAGTTCCAGAGACGTTCGGTCGCAAAAACCAAATGTCTTGAGAATCGTTTCGTCCGACGACCTCGTCGTCGGGATAAAAATATGTGTTCACCGCGGACCGGTTCCGGCGTAATAACAGTCGTCGGCCCGAAACGGACGGGCCACCCATAATATTACTGGTCGACACGGTACGCCACCACGCGTGACCCGTCATTATCACTCGGTGATAATGCGTACCTCTGGGCCCGAGGAATTCTCGTCGGAGACTTCACGACACGCGCGCAGACTCGCGGCCCGAGATAAGAGAGACGCGCGTGTGCATCAGATATTATTATACGCCGCGTAATATATTGTAGTATAATACGACCTCTACACATATATCGCGTGTATAATAATACGGGACGAACGATGTAGGGATATAAATTCAATTTGCCGGCTCGTTTAACCCCTGAAACTCGCGTCTACCCCGCTCCTTCGCCCCGCCGCAGCCGCCGCAGCAGCCGCCGCCGCCGACGATGCCGCTGCACTGCCAATTATTATTAAGTCACCAAATGGATTCCGCCATCAGCACTAATTACCCGCGGCGACGTTACTGCAGTCGGCCGATTGTCTTTCTGTACCTCTCTTAAATTATACCATCGGAATATTGGTTTCTGTGCGCCGCGCCGCCGCGTCCTTTCCGTCTCTATAATGTGCCGCTGCTGTTCCTGGCACAATCTAGGCCGTAGGAAAATGTCGTCGAATTCCGCTGCGTAATACTTTTCGCCCCGCCCGGCGCAAGTCTTGTGCAAAAGCGGTTCGCAACAAATCGGCATTAAACTAAATACAACGTGCAGCGCCGCCGCGCCGGCCGGTTTTCAGACGATTTAAAAAGAAAACGTTCGTTATGCGCTTCTCGATTTGTTTTCTAATATTCGCGAGGATATTATAACGTATAGTACATATAATATCTCGTACAAATAGCGATTTTTGAAAAAAGGAACGGAAAAAAAAAAAACGTCGTCCGGACGATATCGTTATAATGCAATATGACTACTGCTCGATAATATCCATACGTTTTTCGCGGGTGGTAGACGTACGAGTCACGGACTCGTAATAAAAGCAGACAGTTATCTAATAAAATCGCGATTTCGTTTTGTTTCTCAACTCGGGGCGTCAATCAATTCGAATAAATTCCAATAATAGTCCCGGATCGTTGGCCCTGGCGCGCGTTATATTCGCGTTATATCTGCGAGACGCCCGAGCACGATATCATATAGTACGCGCGCGCATTACACATACACGCCGCGTACGCGCATATCGCCGACATCGTCGTTCGGTAACTGTTTTAATGGCGGACGCAGGATATACCAGTCTCGCCGTAAAAGTCGAACGCAATTCCCGGTGACAAAGTTCGCGACAATAAAAGAAGAAGGAGAAAAAAAAAAAAAAACGGCTGCGGCGGCCGTCATAAACGCGCGCGCGTGTATTATAGTTTCGCGAAACAGAAGGAAAAGGATATAGGTTTTTATATACGTACACGACGACGACAAAGTGCGATGTAGTACCCTTTTCTACCCCTACCCGGTTTCGCGTTTTATTATACGCCCGTGAACATTCGCAGCACGTATGTTTACGATTCCGCGCGCGCGCGCGACACATCGCCGAAGACTACGACGGAAACTTCGTCGGCGGCGACTTTACGGTGGTGGCACATACTAATCACAATCCGATACGGAATTTGTTTATTTATTTGTTTTTTTTTTCCCATCCACTGGTTCTATATTTCGTTCGTTTCTATTGTTACAACCCGAGATCCAATCTTGCACTGTATTTGACTGCACGCGTCGCACGCGCTTATTTTTGTCGCAGCCGATTTTCCGAAAGCGCCGCGCGTGTTGATTTTCTCGTAGCACCACGTTCGACTGCACGTCCGTCGATTTGACGACGAAATCGATTTTTTAATCTACCGAAATTAGTATTTCGCCCGAGCTTGTCGAAGTACAATAAACGATTTCGTTTTGAATTTAAAAGCACGACGACTAGGCCCAACGCAAATCGTTTCATACGCGCGAATACAATACATTATCACGACGAAACACTCAAACGAAAATATAAAACAACGTGTTTTTACGGATAACGTTGTTATAATCGTCGTATTACGGAAACGGAACAGTTTTGTAATTATTATTTTACGTACTTTTGTTTTTTATCGAACAAAGCTCGCGGCTCCGTGGCCGGACCGACAACGTGCACCGTCGTCGTCGCGATTCGCACCAGACCGGGTCGTCGTCGTAATTATCGTTGTCGGATAATATGACTTTAAAGAATTTCCATCACGTATACACACGTATGAAAACGTTATGAATTATGTAGCGGCGCCTATATATTCTTACGCTGAGCGACGGCGAAAATGAAATTAATTTCGCTCGAGAGAACGTAAACTTTTCGCGTTCGTCGGGCTCGCCGCGAGTTTTTTATTACATTTTCATTAAGCCGTTTTCGCGATGATTGTTCGCGTCGATTCGAACGCGTTGCGTTGTATTCGGCGCACGTAAGCCGCATAATAAGATATTTGAAATTTTCTTTTAATGCGTTTCCGTATTAACATTGGAGACGGGAACTTTCAAATACAAAATTCTCGGGGCCCTCGTATAAATAAAAACCGATTCGGAAAAGAATTGTTTAAACAGCGGTCATTCGTTATTTCATTTCGTAGAGTCGTGCGTACCTGCGTTCAAATTGTATACTTTTTTCCTTTTTTTGTTTTTTTTTACAAAAATATCGAAACGTCCATGCACTTGATATCGGTACTTCCGCGATGAATTCTATTCGACCTTATACGACATAAACATAGCTCAATGTTGACTGCGTTTTGTAAGAGGAAATATATTCGTATGGATATAATTCTAGCCGTTTCGTCTCGACCTCGGCCTTGTTTAAATGACCGTAAATTTTCGTGAATAATATGATTATAATTCTATAATATACTAATTATAAAAAAACGAAAAAATTCACATACTCGCGTAGTACTTACTGCACGAATACGCTTCTCGTATTGACGATAGACCATCACGTTATAATTATTATTGTACTGTAACGCGGTGGTTCGGTATAATTTTGACTATTGTTCAAAACCGTTGCACAAACGATCGCGAAACAAACGAGAATTTAAAATATACAATTACTATTTTAGTTCGTTACGTTTTCTTTATAAAATAATAAATAACTTACACCTCGTTCGGATGAACACGGCGGCGTATCACTTCGAAAGTGTAAACGTTGAACAAAATTTGTTTTTCGCGTTACCAGGTTACAGGTTACGACTTCCATAACTCGTAAATTGTCCACTTAACGTCCGTCTATAAAAAATCAGCCGAACAACGCGATTATATTCGTGCATTTAAATGACGCGGCAAAAGTACTCTTATCAGTACCGCGCGAAATGTCGCACATTCGTGTTTATCGTGTTAAAAAATATATTAAAACGCCGACTTATCTATTCCGAATGAAACGCGCTTTAGGCGCGCGCGCGCGCGCGCAATAACGTTTTAGTGCCTCTCTCCATAGTCATTACGTGTATTATATACGATGGTAGAATCTCCTCTTGCATAATATCATACAGCTTAACGAATAGAAACATTTTAAAGAAACGACGCGCACAAAGTGTATAACTTTTTAAAAAAGGAAAAAATATCGGTTCTCTGTTTCTGTGATAAATAACTTGGATTCAACTCGACGCGTTTTCAATAACGACGACGGCGCGACGTACGAATAGGCGAAATCGCTTTGCCCGGTTCAATTGAATTGATGATCGAAAAATTGATTCCAAGTGTCCCAAAGCTGCTCCGACCGAGTTATTTGTTGCACGATAAATAGTGACTATTTAACAACGATTCTCGACGATTCCCTTACCGTATAATATAGTTGTTTTCACGTACATTTACTTTCCGTCGATTTTAATTCGATTCGCGTGTGCGAAGTGTTGCGTTAAATATTTTCTACACAACGAGTACATATTTTGTGAACTGAATATGAACGTTTTCTTCTAGTTTTCGTTTTTCAAAATACACATTTTATGACGATTTCTCAATAGATTTTTTTCTTCAAATAAACGATATAATACTGTAATACAATTATTAATATCAACATAATTGAACGAAAACTTAGAATTCAAACGCGTATTTGTCCATAATACGTAATTCTATCACGGAAATATAGTAAATTTAATATATCAATAATATAATAACATCCGGCATTACCAATTATTCGAAAACAATTATTTTTTTTACAAATTGAAACTCAAAAATAATGCGTACATTTTAATTAAACAATAAACTAATAATTATAACACTCTTGTTTTAAATAATTACTCGTCGTGTATTATTATATTAGCAGTTACCATATTCGAAACAGTTGAATTCTTTGAAATAAACTAATAACGGGAAATCGTTATTGAATCCCGTGTGTTTAAACTTCGAACTTCAATTTAGTAATCTAATAATTATTTTGAATAAAATAAAAAAACAAAATTAAACTGGGGAAAAAAATGGTGTTAAATAAAATCGATCATGATACAGTATTAATTATTCACGTGCATTCGCATGAAAAAAATTAATGTATGTATAATGTGTGTGTGTGTGTGTGTATTATTGTGTCACAAAAAAAAAATTGGCTAAAATGAATGTTTTATAAAATATTCAAAACGTCAAAAACACTTCAAAGGAAAAATGAATTTCATATTTATTATAATATGAAATGTACCATTAAAAAAAAAACATTTCTTTATAGGCCAATTTCATTTTATATTTATAAAGCGCACAAAAATTAACATACACTACAATAATTTATGATTTTTTTTCATCAGTTCCGTAACGGTATTTTTATTTAGGTATTTCGCGAACTGAAACATTTCGCAATAATATAACACAATATAGTATATTATTATCATTATTATACACGTATTATTATCATTCATTATTGAAATAACGATACGTTACAGAAATTACAAAAAAATATTAAATATTATAATACAAAATATCAAGTAAAATATTACAATCGATTTCTGGACATTTGAATATGACCGCCGCGACAAATCGTCGAGCGACTCGGTACGTACAACAATATCCGTATGTGGATTCAAAAAATATTTTTGATTTCCAGCAAACGATAATCGTACAGACTATCCAAATTTATTACAAACATAGATTACAACGAATCCAATAAAATGATATATAAGATCACGGATGGTTATATATATATTATATATTACAGTGATTATAAAAAAAATAATTATACAAATTTGTACAGGATTTCTTCAAAATTATAATAAAATAACATACACTTAAAACCACGAAAAATTAATTTATACTTTGAAATGAATTACAATGTTTTATATCATTAAAAGTGTTCGGAATGTTCTATGCCATACCCCTCTGATGATTTTACTCACTCGACACAAACGTTGCTCGCGAGTAAATAATCCGAGTAAATATACGCTATAATTTTTACCGTTAATAATCATCAACTATAATGGACGAAAGAGTTATTGAGGTGGAAATGGAATTTATGTGTTTTACACGGTCTACGCGCAGATTCGACAGAATAACTTTTGTTCTGTTTAATATATTTTTAAGTGTTTCTTTCTTTCTATTTTTGTAATAATTAGTAATTACTAGAACCCCGAGTTAACGTAATTATATTTAATTGTACACAACTGAAAACGAATACTGTATTTTTTAACAAAATCCAAAATGGCTATTCTATTTCTCTACTTTTGAAAGTAGAAATATTTATCAAGTCGTCAACTATTTAACATTTTTGAACATTGAAACTTTGAAATTTTTTCATTTTCATTTATTAGCGACAACTGATGAGCAAAGAAAATATTTCAACTTGCACGGATTTCAAAAATTGTTTAAAAATTAACGACTTAACCCGATTGGAAATTGAAAAAAAAAAAAAACAAACCAGTCGAACCGGCTATCTAGGTTTTGTTTTTTTGAAATGGAATACAATTTACTGTTTTCTTATTTCAAGTTGATTTTAACGAAAATCAATGAATAATTAAAAAATATTACGCTGATCGTAGAGCAAAAGTATACGAAAACTATTTGAGAAAAAAAAAAAAGAAAGAAAACTTTAAAATGTATAACAGAACTAAAGTAAGGTCTACCTTATTGAATTCGTCAGATCTCCCAGGGACACCCAGGGTTTATAAACATCCACGAGAGTCGGTTGGTAACCGGATACTTGTTAATTGCGAGGGCCCGGTTCCACCGATGTCGCAATAATAACGGGGATATTATTTGGTGAATAAAATTGGGAAACGAAAATATAATATATACGATGCAATATAATACACATCGAGAGGAGCTGTTATGGCCCCCGAGAACCTTTATATTTATCCCTTTCTCTCCCGTGCCTTTCCACTCGAATCGAACGACCTGTTTCTGAAACGATGACAAGGCGACTTGGCGGCTTTAACACACCGGAAGTATCATCCGTCGGGGCGCGGAAGTCATAAACACTGCACTAGAAGGATTTTCGGCATTACATCGCCACTTTATTTATACATATTTTTTTTATTTTTATTTATTTTTTTTCCTCTGCCCGTTCCGTTATTGCCAGATAAATCGTCGAACAGTTTTGCGTTCAGTTTTTATGGCCTTCAAATGCGCCACGGGCACGCACTTAAATCAGACTCGATAGTTGTCTTGCGCCGCGCGCGTATCCTCGAACGGCATGAAATCGGCCGCGTTAAGTTTGAGATTAGATTTATGGCGACACGATGCACGAGAGTTTGAGTAGGATTTTTCTTTGTGCCGTTGTAACAACGTAGTATTTATTATTATACGAGAGGTACGTACGCTTTTTTTTTTTTCATTGTCCAACCGAAATATGAATAAAATAAAATAACGATAATATATTTTCGTCGCCCGTAGACGTAATAATATTATCGTCGTGTGCACGGTCCACGGTTAGATCTGATTATCTAAAGACAATCAAATTAACACCGGACGAATTTTCGCGTGCTTAATTATTATGTGTACCACTCGATATGCGCGACCAGTCGTAATATTCTAAACGAAGGGTTACCGTTTTGAATTCACTGTGCGCACCGTGGGGGCGACGTTCGTCTAAACAGCAGAAATCGATAACTTCGGTTCGCCGCGATGATAATATTTTAATACAATATGCATATTACGATTTGAAGAAAA